>JARWLF010000431.1:0-16468 GCA_029853055.1 Scenedesmus sp. KT-U
ACGACCGCACCAGCAACTGCCAGCCAGTACAAGAACGGCATGTTGGGGAACTCGGTCAACTGCAGCTGCTCCATCTTCTTGCCGGTGGCTAAGCCACCAACGATAGACACTACTCCAGATATGCCAAACACCATCTCGATGCTTTTGAGAGTGATACGCGGATGCGCGTTGGATGGGCGTTGGCAGTTGGTTTCAGCGTAACTGCCCAACACAAACCTCGCGCAGCAAATGTACACAATGTACCAAGCACAAAGCATCTACGTTTGGTTCGACACGAGCCGGTGTTTTCCTGACACTGGCAGTACCATCCCGGTGCAGCGGACTAACACTCCGGTGCTGGGCAGTGCCATCTGGCACTGACCAAAGCTGTACGAATCAGGAACCATACCTGCTGTTACCCTTTGCGGCGGGAAAGCAGAGACCTTGCCAAGCTGATGCTGGTTGTGTGCGCAGCCAGAAGGCTTGCCTATTCGCTGTTTTCATCTTTCGGTCGATTTACTAACGATAGTGTGCCAGAATTACTGTGCAAAGGCATGTCAGAAGCGGCAGGTGTTGAAAAGTGAGTTCTGCTGCTCTTGAAGCATTTGCCACAGCAGCAAAATGATCAGTCCATCATATCCTGCAAATGCCTGCAGAAACACGGCTACGGAAAGTGCTGAGGAACTACAAGAGGGGAAGGCTCGGATATTGAAGCGAGGGAACGATGTGTTTTACAACGAAGCTCAGGTATTGGAGTTGTACCCTCAGTACAGCAGGTTGTGAACATTGACAGCATCAGGAGAAGGATCCAGACGCAGCCCTGCTTGAGAATTCCTGGTGCTGTTACAGAAGCACGCACCATATACTATCAAACAGTATCAGCCTGCACCCTACTAGCGATGGTTCCTGGCCACTGCCAGTGTCAATGGAACGCAGTATGCCACTTGTTCACTACAGTTGTTGTGTGATATGCACACTGATGTTGTGATTGTGGCAGGTAACCAACAGAGATCTTTCAGTGGCAGTGCTCAGGAGATTCATCCCTCAGTTGGCGCAAGAACTAGCAGATGGCAAAGTCAGGAAGCCCAGGGCAGAGAATGAGCCCAGGAAGAAAGACAAGCGAAGAGGGAAGAAAGCTAACAGCACATCAGAAGCAGCGGATTCAGCAACAGAGGAGGCTGGTGTCAACACACAGGAGGCAACAGCAGCACCCTCAGGGCAAGCTAAACAGGTAAGGGAGGTGGTTGCAGGACTGTTGGCTCAGCAGCATTACCTGGCAATCTTGACAACCAGCTCAGCTGCTCTGGGCATGTGCGCTGACCATCACAGTCGAACGACACAGTATCGCGGCTGAGCATAACGACAAATGGTGCAGTATGACCCGCTGGAGGGCCTTTGTGGACCCTCAGCTCATGTCGCCTCCTGCACACATACTCATGTGCAGCAACCGCCGAGTGCTATGCCACCTACATGTTGGCTGAGCTGCCAGCGTCTCCTGGGCTACAGTTGCTACACCGCTTTGCTGAGTGTTGTTGTGTCTGGTGCTCAACCTGCTCACTAGGGTGCTCGCGTGCTTGAGGGTCTGGCAGCATCTGGCCTGCGGTCCATCCGCTACGCACTGGAGCTGGATGGGGTTACTCGCATAGAAGCAAATGACCTGGACCCAACAGTGGTGGAAAGCATGAAGCAGAATATTGCTTTCAACGGACCTGAGGTTGTGGCCAAAGTGCAGCCAACATGCAGTGATGCTCGTCTGCTTATGCTACAGAATCCTGGGGTGAGTGGACCCAACTGTGCACGACCGCCTGAATAGCTGAGGCTGTACTCTGTTGACCCGTCCCAGAATATGCTTGATGTTGTTGTATTGCATGCAGTTGGCTACAAAGGCTGTGTAGCAGGCTCTCTGTTCATCTGCTGCCTGCTGATGATGAAAGTGGCTTGCTGCAGCTTCACCGGCAAACACCTGAGAGTTTTATGTGGCCGCTTTGTTGAGCCAGGCCTTGTGATTGAAGGTGCTTTGTGTTGCTTTTCACAGGCATATGATGCTATCGACCTTGACCCGTATGGCACGCCAGTACAGTTTCTAGACAGTGCAGTCCAGGCAGTCAGTGAAGGCGGGCTGCTGGCAGTGACAGCAACAGACATGGCAGTGCTGTGTGGAAATAGTGGGGAGGTGAGATGGAGTTCAAGCGCATGTACACCTAGCACTGTGACCAGCACAGGTGAATTGATCAATTTCATCTCCCTCAGCTGCTCTGGGCATGTGCGCTGAACAATACAGTCAACCACACAACATCGCGGCTGAGCACAATGATGTTTTTTGCACATTGACGAACAGGAGGCTGTGGATTCTCTGTGCAATGTCAAGCCTGTGCACCAACATGCAGCTGCCGCGCATGGAGTATGCTCCTGCTGATGTGTACTTGCGGCAAGTCATGACAGGTGTCTATGAAGCGTTGTTGGCAGCCGGTCTCACCCACAGATAGTGTGCTAGTAGGTGTGCAGCGACTATCGACACCGCAAATGCTGTGTGTTCCATACAGGTTTGTTGGACCAAGTACGGCTCTTACCCCATCCACCGGCCGTACTGTCATGAAGCAGCAGTTCGTATCCTGCTGGCATGCCTGGAGAGCCATGCCAACAGGTACAAGCGCTACATCCAACCACTGCTGGCAGTACACATGGACTTCTACATCAGGGTGGGTTGCGGCACGAAATTGTGAGCTTGAGGTGCATATGCACATGTTTTGTTGGCCTATGTGAGGGCTGTGTTATGGTTATCACAAACAGTCTGCCGATCATATTGGCGTCAGCTGCTTGCGCTGCTACTCCCTGCTGCCAGCGTCCAAGATTGCCATCAGTTCTGCTCAGAACATCTGCACTTGTGCTCAATGATTATATACTTGCACCTCCTTCTGTTCTTGCCCTGCACAAGATCAAGCTCTGTGTGTGCTGTATGATGCAGGTGTTTGTCAGGGTGTTTACATCAGCAGCAGAAATCAAAGCGTCAGCTTCCAAGCAGTCATACATCTGGCAGAGTCAGGGGTGTGACAGCTGGTGGCTGCAGCCAGTAGGGCAGCAGAACAAGAAGGGCAACAGCATAAAGCATCTACCAGGTCTTGGACCAGCAGTGCCTGAGCAAAGGTGAGACTCATTGGTTGTCAGTGACAGACTGTTTGGGCTGCATAGCAGGTGTGAGTATGTTGTGCTGTGTTGTTGCTCATGGATCTCAGTACTTGGTGCAGCAGCTGGCTTGCTGGTGCTGGACGTACTTGGCCCTCGAGGTATCTGACACTCGCTGGGGGCAGCTTGTTGGTGTCTGAGGGCTTATGGTGTAGTCCTACTGCTGTATGATGAAAGAATACATAACTGCAACAAGCTGACCCAAACCATGGGGACTGTATTCGTACACTGACAGCGGACTGTGTGGTGTTCCTTGTGAAGCATGTTTGTGCCGGGTTGAGATTGCCCAGTGGGGGTGTGTGCTTTTGAATTGCTATGCACAATGCTTGTTCAAGTAATATGATGTGCAGGGGCATAGAGCTGCTGAATGATGCAAAAAAGATAGGGCAAATTCTGAATTCCTATGTAGCATTACTATCGTATTCTTATCATCTGACAGCAGCATCCCCAGCACAACATACATTGATTGTTGGGTTCACTTTACTGTTCAGCTCTAGTTCACTTGTGTTGTACACCCAGGTTCTTGCGGTTGACATACACCACTCATCCTTGCTCATACATACTGTTTGCAGGTGTCCTGAGTCGGGATCCGGGTTCTTGATGGGTGGCCCCATCTGGTCTGAACCCATCCATGACCAGGAGTGGGTGGCAGGAGTACTGCAGCAGATGGAAGCAGAGCAAGGAAACTATGCACAGTTCACTAGATTGAAGGGCATCTTGACCAGTGTCCTGGAGGAGCTGCCTAATGTGCCTCTCTACTACAAGTACGTTTGGTTGCACTGGGCTACTGCTTGAGGACCTCATGTTAAGCAGCGCACTGAGCAGTGTACTAGAGTGTTATCTGTTTGACTGTTGGTCCAGCAAATGCTATGTCTACGAGCAATTAGCTGATGGTCTGTTCAACTTGTTGATTAGCAGAACGACAGCACTATGGTCAACTTGGTGTGTATGTGCTGAACAGTCATCGTCTGTATGCTTGCTGCAGTGTGCATGAGATGTGCCGCACAGTGCGCTGCACTCCACCTCGTGCTGAGCAGTTGCGCAGTGCCTTCATCAACGCTGGTTACCGGGTTAGTGGCAGCCATGCTAACCCGCTAGCACTCAAGACAGATGCACCGCCCAAAGTCGTCTGGGACATCATTCGCAGCTGGGTCAAACTTCATCCTGTGAAAACACCAGAGCCAGGTAGCTATCCTGCAGCCATACTGTCGAAGTCGATAGAGACCGAAGGAGACTTCAGGAGAGCAGCAGGTGCAGTCCCAGACAGCGTTAAGCAGGGAGTAAAGAGATTCGTGCAGAACCCTGCTTACTGGGGTCCCAAAGCACGGCATGGAAAACCCCTGAAACCTGAGCAGCAGAAGCAGCAGCAGATACAGGCAGCACAGCGACGAGCCCGGCAACAAGAGCAGCAGAGGCAGCAGCAGACAGCTGAAGCAGGCAGCAGTGAGGCTGCTGCGGCAGCTTCTGATGCAGCAGCTTTGTCACAAGATAAGCAGCAGAGTCAGAGAGCTGAAGATTTATCTGGAATGGATGTTGACCAGCAGCAGGTGCAGCAGGGTCGACAGCCAGCAGAACCTGCAGCAGACGCTGAGGATGCATCTCCACCTCACAAGAAGGCGCGGCAGCAGCAGCCAGAAGCAGCAGCTGCTGGGCAATAACATCTTCTGGACAGTTAGTGTCTTGAGTTTCCTCGACCGGACGCAATGTTACTTATCATGCAGTATAGTCACAGTAGTATGTCAACCAACTTGTCCAGCAACAGGCAACCGCAGGCAAAATAATGTTGATAATGATGACAGCTGCATTGGAGCACACGATGATGGTGGTGTATGGACTATAACAACCAAGCCGTGGCCATGCTTGGCTGGAAGAGACATAATTCACATGACTCATATTGCCATGATGCAGAAACCTTTTATAGGAGAGCTGTTGATGCTGTTCTGCTGACACTGCCATGGTAACCACGGTCTTATGTTTGTGCCTTGCCTGTTACTCAGTATCATATCTAGTCCCATGTACAGTTACAGTCAGTTCAATGACAGCAGTCTTGTCGACATGACCAAAGTTGAACTTGAATGCAGCTTGTGGCAGCTTCGTTCGCAGGTTACTGGCTTTGTAAATACATCGCACTAGCCTTGTAGTGTCAGCTGTGCTCGTGTGCAGTCTCTGCGAGACTGCTGATCATGCTTGTTGTGAATGTCTCTTGGAGTGACTTGGGGGGGCATAGATACCGGGCCGGAAGGCCAGAGCGGGTTTACTCTCAACTTTCAATGGCCTTGCAGAAAGCGACATGTGCTGCTGCCGCCGGGCGTGATGTGACTCAGACGTACTAGGTGGTTGTACATTTATCCTGCCGCATAGAGTTATGCATGGTGCTTGTTTGGGAAGTGTGTTTCACAGTGACAACAGCTAAGCCAAGGCTGACGGTAGCACAGTCATTTGATCGAGACGAGTCAGTGACATGATTGTTCACCAAACAGGCTATACTCAATGTACGATCATCCTGTGACTTCAATACTGGTGACAACATCGCCAATTGAGTGTGAAAGTTACATGGGTAATGCCCGCCCGTGTAAAAGCCAATACCAGGTCCATTGGGCATAAAACCGCATGTCAACTACTAGCATCATATGGCAGCAAACACATCATAGGTCATAGTAACAGAATCAGGCAAGTGCTATACATGAAAGTCAGCAATTGCTGCTTGCAAGCTGCGGGTGCTTCCGGGCTGGGCCCTCGTCGCCAGACTTGCATTTAGCACACATATATACCAGACATGTCTGCAACTGTCCCATTTCATAAGTCATACAGCAAGGACTCAAGCACAATCTCACCACTGGATATCTTAATCAGATCAGATTGATAAGATCAACAGACGATGTACACTGTGTGGTATACAGCAGACGGTGCTCCACTCTCAGAAGCTGCTATGGCACAGTCATTATGTTGCCAGTTTGCTTCAAGTTTAAAAGTGACAGCGTGTTTCAGCCAGCTGGGGATGACATGCGCATATCAAGATATCATACTTGTGATGGCATGGTCAGTGACCTTGCAGCACACAGCTACAGATCAGCGCAATGAGCAGTCTGTGCTGCAGTCTGCAACAGCACCTGAGGGCTGCTCAAAGGTACCAGGGCCACTGCTGGGCATCTCTCCAAACATAAGGTGCTCCACAACCACTGGGCTGCACAGTGCTGTCAGCGCTAACACGCTCTCTATATTCACTGCTAGGCTTGGCGTGAATGGGGCAACCCTTGGCTATGAGCTTCACTGCTTGCCAGTAGATCCAGAAGGCCACTCTTTGGGGCATGAAGCCGTACCTGGAAAAGTCAAAAGCACAGCAGAGCTCGCAACATGCTTGCAAGGCAACCTGACTATGTTACACCAAGTTTGGTGCACAAGTAGTCTACACCAGTCCAGCAGTACTCCTGCAGGCCTTACAGCAGTAGCAACACTTCTGCCCTCCAAGCCACCCCACACCCACTCACTTGAGTAAGCTGCTGAAACCGGCACATTCTGCTGGAAACTGCTGATTCTCTGGCCTCTCCTTCAACAGCAGTACTGCATCAAAGTATTTGCCATAAGTTGGGTGCGAAACCAACACAGAGACGTTCACTGGCCTGCCTTGTCCGGGCTCTGTTGCTTTGAGGTGCCTGCAGACAGGATGCAGCATACGTCAACGATCTCTGTTCAATGCAGATGACAGGAAAACAAGCAGGCCAAGCAGCAACGCCAAGCGTGGTTGCAGACGAGAATGGTGGATAGCTCCAGGCAGGAGCTGGCACACGCGGTTGTTACAGGAGTTCATCATGGCATGCGATGGACAATAATCTTGACAGCAGAGAAGGGCTGAAGCCACCCACCAGGTGTTCTGCATGTCCATGAACGGACTAACATGCAATGCTTTGGGACTGCTGTCACCAGATGGGTTGAATACAAAAGTAACGCGCTCACCCCAGGGTGTGTTGGTCACCTGCCAGGGCCAAGTACACAACAGCAACAACAACAGATCACACGAGGAGTATGACGATACTGGTGGCTGTTGACAGGATGTAAACCACTCATTACTCACATGATGCAAACCTGGCATGGCTCACAGCAAGAGAGGCACATGTTAACAGTCATAAGTACAAGTGCGCACATCTCGTCTGCGCTGATCACGGCATGCTCATTCATACGAGTGCAGGCAGTGCATGACACACCCCAACCAGCTGCTGTACTCCAGTAGACTATGTAGACTTCCGCACCTCTGATATCCCTTTCAACAGCTTTCCAGCTGCATCATAGCAGTAGTATATGCTGATTGGGTTCTGCACATAACCAGCGACTATTGGGTTGGTGAGCAGCAGGACTTTTCCTGCAGTTTGCAGTATACGCCACATATTGGCAAAGTGGTAGTCCCTTACAGCATGAGTTTATGTACTGTGTAGGCGCAGGGCAAGCATGGCATATCTACATGCTGACAAATTGTTGTTGGTTGGTAAGGTCGCATCATCAGTGCAATACTACTAGAGTTGCTGTGTTACTGCACTGCCAATGCTTGATATATGACAACAGTAAAGCGCAGCTCACCATCTGTCCCTGCAAACTGCCGAGCTGCATCTGCTGACATGTGGTCTGCCACTTGATGCTGCTTGAACCACTCAGGTGGATCCTGCAAGTCGATGAGTACCATGCACACCTTGTACCTGCCAGAACAGTTGCAGGATCAAGCAGATGTGACACGTTACAAGCTGGTCTTCATGTCCAAAAGGTGATTGACCGCTGGTCCATTGCTGCTTGTTGGCAGGTCAGCTATGGCATTGGTTGACAACTGTGACACCCACTGCTCTGAGTTGCGTCGAGCTGCGCAGACCAACGGGAATGTGAGCTATATGCCGACCCTCTGCTGATACAAGGGCACTTCAGACCATATGAGCACATGCTGCCCTAGGTGCCAAAGAGGAGACATAGGTGGTGGCAGACAGACTCACTCAAAGCTGTTCTCCACTGGCTTCCTACGAATGTGGATAACGCTTCCCTCGTAAAATCTGCAGCCTGGGTGTTGCTGTTGTACTCGCTGCTGAGCAGCATTGCTGAGCAGCGCCCGGGGCAGCAACATTAGTATTCTCACAGACGATATGGCCTGAATATACAACAGCGAAGCAGCCTTATACAGCGTGTCCATGGCTGCAGCGGGCAATGCGGTGCGCAAGTTTGAATTCAGCAACAGCGGCTACACAAAACAGACTATTTAAGTTTCAAGACAAGATACGTAAGGATTGTTTCCCACACAGCAACCCATGGGTGCTGATTGTGATATAACTCGTTTGCCGATGGGACTTCGGGCGGAACAGATTACTTCGCATTGTTGAGAGGGAGGGAAGCACTGTACATTCTGACTCCAATATATCTATTGTGTCTTAATTGCATAGCTCATATCCAGACCTATTCCTTGTGGCCTCAACTGCAGGTGTCCTTCCAGCGGTGTGCCATGTACTCAGAGCATGTTTCAATCACCTCGAAAAACGAACAATCTGTTGCCAAGGCAGGATGAAGTCATAGTATTCATGATATCACGAGCTCATTCGAAGGATGTTTGACCCGAGTACATAATGGAGTGGCCTGGGTTTGCAACGAGATGGATCAAGTGCGGAGCTTTCGCATTTCAGGTATGCTACTTGCACAACAATCAATTTGCTGGAGCGTATGTCGTGCATCGGGCTGCTGCGAGCGATCACAACAGACATCCTACGGAACTCCATGTGAATGGCAATATGTGCTTGCAAGCTGTTTGATCGTTGTTTGTAAAACGTATTTTGCAATAACACTGAACTCTCCAGACACAGCAGTGTCCAAAGACTGCACGCATGCCGCATGTCACCGGCACCCAAGGTTCCTTTGAACTGCAGCACGCGATGTAGATAAAACATGCAGCATGCACCATGCAGGTGTTCTTATGAACATCAAGACGTTCTTGTAGTTTGTTTCAGCCAAGCAAATTCACAGTGATGCCAGAGTAGGTTTGGGACCTGAAGGTCCCAGGCCAAGCAGCGCGCGCTGACATATCGACGACACTTGCGACCACCTATCTAAAGCTTAATCTACAAGCTGAAATAGTTTGCATCATGGCACCGTACATCGAGTTGTTCGTGGCACCTGATGGCTTGTTACTGCCCCCTGCCGTTCCTTGCAACTGCAGCTTGGTCTTTCTGTTGCGATTCTCATCGTGGTCAGATACCAACTGCAAGAGACACCTATGACTACTGGACGTGGCTTGTCACGTACATGCTACCTGGCGTCGCCTCAGGACTGGACAGCAGCTTGTGCTTATGGTGAGGTGCAGTACATCAGAGCTAAACAGCGCAGAAACTTTCTGGGATAGTACTGGGATGCAGTTGATTTGCATGTTACAATCGACCCATTCACAGCATATTATCAAACACATCCCTCTTTTGTGTAAGTCGCTAATGCACAAGACACGTCACCATCCAGGCCTGGTGTGCCATTAGCAGCCCATGAGCAGCGCGGCATGTTTGCTGTTGTGCAGGTCAAGTTGTGGGCCTTGTTGGTGTTCTAGCTTCCATTGCTCTACTGGCGCTGCAGCTGTACTTGATCATGAAGTCAAGCAGCAACATAGTGCCAAACCTACACAGCAGCAAGTGCCCGAACAGGGTGCTCTTGGCGCAGTTCTGCATACTGCTCCTGGTTCTGACCTGGTGGATTGCAGCAGCCAGTGCCTTTCACATGTTCTCTCAAAGGGCAGGTACTGCAGGATACCCCAAAGCAGCGCAACGTGCAGTAGTAACTGCCTGCTCGTGGGCCTCTGTAGCATTGCTGGCATCTCTCTTGGTGGCCTGGCTGTTCTTGCGCTGTTGGCTCTACCGCAACCTCAGCAACTACGATACCAATGCACCAGGGCTGCAACAGCGGCCATCAGTTCTACATGCTCTGATTTGTTCTGTTGGTCCTCAATCACCGACAGCAGTCTCACATGCAGTACCAGCAGCGGTTGGTCAGCAGTATCCGCTGCCTGTCAGACCAGCAATGCAGCAGCAGCAGCCGCCAACCTCAGAAGCAGGTGTGGTTATGGGCATACCCTTGATCCCGGTGCCTGCACTCGTACCTCCCCTACCTGCACCAACACCAGCAGCCAGGCTGGCAGGTGCCAGTCCAGGCAGTGTACAGATGGCCATGATCAGCGGGAGCACCGTAGCCCCTCAGCGAGTACCTCGCCTGATGACGCTGCCTGCCAGGCAATCGCAGCAAGCCACAGTGGCAAGGTCACTCTCAGCAGGGGCAGCACAAACTTTGCGGCCGCAGCTACGGCAGCATAACAGCGTAGGCAGCGGTACTGTGGGCGCTATCCGGGTGGTACACCCCTCGCAATCCAGCGTTTAGTACATCTTGTGGTTGCCATGTCGTGTGTTGCTGCATTGTGCTTCTGCTTGCACTGCATTGATAGAAACTCCTTGCATCCCCTGCACATAAGTATACTAAGTAGCCGCCAACTGACTGCCTGCACCAGCAAGTGAATGCCAGTGGTAGTTGCTTCAAACTGTGGCATGTTGGTCCAGTGTATAGCAGCAGTCATGTCTTGCATATCCAAGCATGGCAGCTGCATTGGTGGTGTTCAATTCTAGCTGACTGGTTGTTACAGGTGTGTACAGCGCTTAGATGTCTGCAGTAGCAGGTGTTCAAGATTGCCACCATATAGTAGCGTATATCACTGGACTGTGACTTGCTCAAACTGCGGCAGCAGTTAGCAACTGTTGAGTTGTGGGCTAGTTGTGTGTGCATGTTGTTCAGAAATGTATATGACAAACAGAAGCGTGTGACTGTGCTGTCTGATCAGTTTGCAACTGATCAGCAAGGTTGGCCAGCTTGATAAGGTGCGACTGGGGTGTTGCATTTGTCCTGTGCACTGACATGTTAGAGGAAGAAGTCTTGACGCTTGGGTTGCCCAAAGGGTTGTATGTGAAGTTCATGTTGTTGAAGGGAATGTTTGCATGTACTGCTATTGATGTTGTGGCGGCACCAAGACATGTCAGCCAGTTCAGCGCCATTCTGGCGGGGTTTGCAAGACATGACGGTCGTGCAACAATGTTGGTACTGTGGTGTTTTCAGTCTGCGTTGGTGATGATGATGAGTTTGTTACACGGGAGCTGTGTTGAGCTTCAAGTTCCAGACTTGTGTGTCTCTCCAGCCTTGCATGACATGCAGTGCACAACACAATTGACATCCCCTATATATGTCATAGCATCTGATTTCATTCACCTCGAGCATTCAAAGCAATGGCCCGATCGAATCGTGGCACCGGCCTCAATGATCCGAAGATTTGTGACAGAGCACAATCGAAATGCATGTCATGGCGACTGGCTGTTGGTCATTGCGGACCCCTACAGCCAATGTGACCTTATGGTCGAGGACTTATTAGTTGTGGATAAGTCAAAGTATGCATATCATATGATTCTGCCGTGTGGGACTGCTGTGCATGTCAATTACCAGTGTCAGCAACCGTCAGGAGACAAGACTGCCCATCAATGACCAAAGAAAGAAGACAGATACCAAAGGCAGCCTTTCCATATCCAAATGCAGCTGTATATACTCATTGTTGTAAGGGAGTTGTACAGCACTCATCCATCCTGCTGCGGCCACAAGAATCCTAGACTGGACTCCATGATGGAGGCCTCTGGCAGCAACCAAAGAGAATCATTGCTGCTGCTGCGCTGCTTGTTGAACCAATTCAATTTAATGACCAATATACCATGTCAATCTGACGAAGTTTGAAATTTTTTTCTTCACTTATCACGCTCTCTTATATTAAAGAGGATACTACGTAGTGCATGCAACATAGCGCCTGCAACAGACTAAGCGTATGTTGATACCACCAATGTGAAGCCTGCACATGATGTACTAATAATAATTGCTACCATATGCCATAGCATCCAGTGCCATCGGCCTCGCGCCCGATATTTCGCAGGCGGAATTGAACAATCAATACAACCATTCTGTGTACGACAAGGGTAGACCAGCACATGCACATGCACATGATGTAGATGAACACTTGCAAGCGATAGCACGTGTTACTCAGCCTCAAGCATACTGTACAAGGTGGCAAACACTCGTGCCATAGGCAGGTGCAGAAACGTTCCTAGAGCCATGTGTGCTGTGCACCAGACCTTCCAGTCTGGTTGAAACCACTGGTGTAGCAAAACTCAACATCAGGTTGGGCTTGCATTTATTCTGGTGTGGTCCGGACCTGTAATGACTGTTGATGATCAATGATCAGTCACAAAAGAGCACAGCTGATGTGATTCAATCAACAGATGCCATATCACTAATAGTAGCCGCCATATGACAAAGACCCACATGCAACAACTTGTGAACTGGTATGCAACAACTTAAACCATGTCAAGCTACCCCGTGTGTAGCTCCCTCATCATATGGTAAGCTGCAAAAGACTGCAATACCAACTGCTGCAGCGACATCAGTCACCAGTACTGCCAGCCCCATCGCTGTTTGTGCTGAGCTAATCCAGTTGCAAACATGGATCTTATCAAGGGCAGCAACAAACACGTGGCTGGCTCATGCACCATCAATGACATGGTGCCAGTGCCAGCTGCAGCCGTATGCTGCATGTACCATAGCAGCTATCACCAGAAGCCCGTGTTGACTGATTTGCTGATGAGATGTTACGAAGCCAGTGGCTGTGGGTCCTTTGCCAAAATGAGGGTCAATGGCATGATGACAGTGAGGGGGGTGCTGCTGTCCTGCAGCAGTGGACACAACACACAAAGTGTGTCGTCATGAGCAGTGCAGCACCAGAGGTCCGGGCAACGTCATAATCTGTCAGCGATGATTGTCATGCTCCCTCCTCCACACAGCAAGCCGATCCTCTGTGCTGCTTTGCAAATGAGGGCTGGAGATGACACATGCCAGCCAGCACACTGATGCGGTGTGTTCTGCTGCACTTACTGCTGTGCCTAGCGTCTCCAGCAGTTGCTGCTTGAAGGCGACCAATGGATCAGGGAGGTCAGGATGCTGCTTGAGATAAGTATGGTAAGCAGACCATGACTCCAGATACCCCATCTGTAAGGAAGCCGACAAAATTGTTGTTTGATTCCCTCAGGTTCCACAACAAGTCGCATGGCAAACAACACTGCATACGTCGTGCTGCCTGACATAGGAGCCTCCCATGACAACAGTAACAGCAAAAGCTGCAGTTACCTTACAAATTACATACATGCCAACATATGTTGATTGAGAGTCCTGCAGCAGCTACCATTGTGCATACCTACCACTTCATCGACAGTCTGCTGCTTTGACATCTCCAACTCCCTGCGCACTACTGTCAGGAAGTCGTCTGATTGTGGTTCTATACCCCTGTACCCTGCATCAACGTGTCGCCGGCGTGCTGCCCAGTAAGGTCCCAAGGTGCCGCTATACAGCTGTTGCAGGGCTGCCTGAGCAGGGTGTTGTCTGTGGTTGAGGATTGGTACACAGTATGTCCAGGCGGCAAACGTGCCAGTGGGCTTCAGTATTCGCCGTACTTCTTTGTAGAAGTCAGCATGTCTGAACCTGGAGAGTGAGCAAGAAATGTGTTGCACAGGTAGAGATGATCAACTAGGGTGGGGTTGGTGATGGCGCACCTGGCGCATCTTGGTAAACTGGTAAACTACTCTGCTGCTTCTGCACAGTTGTCAGGTAGCTTGCATCAACTCTTCGTTGTGCCACAACACAGTGTATGCCCCACATGACACTAATCTTGCCAGCCTGAAATTCACTGATGTGCCACCATTGCAGGAGGTTGTGCGAACTGGTGGGCTTCTACAACTGCCTTAACACTTTTCTGGTACACACACACCAGTGCAGTGCTTGTGCCACAGTGATAAGATCAGCACAGTGGTCAGATAGTCCAGTTTGATGTGCGTCTGCATGTTGGTATTCTATGTTGGGCATCTTGACTGCATTCTTCAGCTGCTCTTCACTGCCATCCTGGGCGATCACTCTGCTGTATGATTCTGCAGTAAGAACGACACAACTTGCATCACCGAAGCAGATTCTTGTGAGGATTGCGAGAGCCATACTATTGCCGATGCACACTGGGCCAAAGACCCAAGCAGACCCACTGGTGTGTTCACAGCTAGTTGGTTGTCCGATTCAAGCGAAGGCTAGCTGTGTGAGTCCATAGCAATACGGCATAAACTGAGATACTGTTAACCCAGATTGACAAGAGCATCGGCAGAGGTTGGGCCCTGGCAGCACGACATGATACCCGCAAGTTCGACTGCTGCTTGGCCTGTTCCTGTAGCAATATCAACCGCCAGCTGACGAGATCCCTCGCCACTGAAGTCAAAGATGTTCGTATACAGCTCTTTAGGGTAGCTTGGTCTATACTGACCATACTTGAGCGCTTGAACAGAGCCGGAGAACAAATGGGCAAAGGTCATTGTAGCATCACCAGGATACAGGCCATACAATGCGATAGACTCACTACATACAGCGGAGAGCACCAGATCTGAATAACACAATCTGTAGTCAAGCAACAAGCTTCCCTTAAAGGTGCATTCTAAGCAACCACGTACGTCATGACCGCACGGTGCGGGCACTGCGGTCCGCTCGGAGTCAAAAGTTAAACGTTTGTCAACTCAAATGACCCTGCTTCATCCCTGATTCTCTATCTACTGAGCTAGAATTCATGTTGTACAATGATGTGCGCGAGGCTGCTGCAAGCCTACATAGCAGGCTGATCAACTGCTAGGGTCCTACGCCAGTGTAATAGGCCTCTAATCAGAGCGAAGCAAGGCTTGGCTGCATGCAGACTCAACGAAGCTGGTTAGCTGTGCTTGCATACCGTGATAGAACACCATTCGTGTGTGCTGGCTCAGGAAGTTTCTGGGGCTGGGCAGGTCTCCTGTCAATATCAGATGTGATGAGTGGCCCCTGGAAACTGCCAGTGTTGATGAGCGCAACTTGCTAGGTTACTGTAAGCATACATGTACAGGGGCACATCACGGTACAGGTTGGACAGTAGCAACAAGTACGATGCGCCTCATCGGCCAGGCATTGTGCGTCGTTGACATCAGTGTCTGATTTTAAGGCAAGTTACATCAACAGCATCCACTCAAGAAGGCTGCTTCCCATTGCATAGGAACATGTAGACAATTGACGCCATGATCCCTAGTGCCAACATGCATATAGCCAACTCCTGCCCAAGCAACCCACTAGTGATTGCTGCAACAAGCACAACAGGTTATGGGCTCTGCTGTGCAAGCTGACACTTTCATTCACGCTTGCAAGTTTCAACACACCAGACCTCTTGGTTGTCAGACTACTGCCCTGTTGCTGACATAGGTTTACTGTTATGCTGGCCACTGGGACATGTCATCAAATTGTTCACACAGGTCACGTAACAGAAGCAGGCAACAATCTTCAAGCAATTATCCAAACCAGTAGTAGTAAGTCTCTCAGCAGTGGAGAGGGACATGTACGTAAGTCTGCCCAAGCATGTCATGCTGCTTCACTCAACCTGCTGCAGCCAACTCCCAAGTGTACTACAATCATCATGTATCACAACAGGTACATACTGATTTCTAATAAGATGCTGGACTAGCAACAATTGGGCAAGCTGGACATATGATACTCACAGACCACACAACCAGTTGGCCTGAAGCTGTGAGACTGACCAAAAACTGGACAGACGTGTGGACTAACACCAGAGCCTGGCAAGGTAATACAAAAAGGTGTGTAATACAGTTAACAGACAGCAGAGCCTACTGTACAAGGCCGAAACCACTGAACTCTCAACAAGCTGAACAAAACTCTCCGGATAAGGCACCTATATGGCACCATCAGCGGTGCCAGTGCCAGCACAGTGCAGCCCTCTCAGTGCGCATGTACAAAGCTGCGCTGCAGAAGTACCAAATCTAAGCAGAGGATTTTATCTGCACTCTGAATGCTGTACCAGGACCAAGTGTCCCATCGCTCCTCTCAGCCACTGCCACTGGTAGCAAGGAAACCAAACCAACAAAGCGCAACAAGCATATCCCACCATGACTTCTCATACACATAGTAGTATACATGCACCACAAGACCAAAGTTCCTGCACTTGGTTTTGCACTGGCACGGTTCACATGCGTTCACCCTGTACCGAGTGCATACCAACACTCAGCACCCTATACTTTCATGGTGGTATGTACACCAAGAAAGTATAGTGTGGTATGTAATGCACACAAAGAACCCTGTATCAAGCCCCTCTCACACTCTGTCTGCACACTTGCAAGACCGTGATGTTTCTATCGACTCAACACCTCAACACTGGCAA
>JARWLF010000432.1:0-16453 GCA_029853055.1 Scenedesmus sp. KT-U
CTGCGCGTCGGTCAGCCAGAAAAGATTGCTCATCATCACCCCCGTCAGTTCGGGAGCTTGAATCACGCGGGCCGGACAGCCTCAAGAAAATCAATGGGTCCTGACCCTAAATGGATGGAGGCGCTTTATCGCTACTAAAACGGCGCGCAGAAATCCGGCGATGCGGGTCAGTCCGGAGCATTCGTTCCGGCCGGTCCGGTCGGCGCGCAGGATGACGGGCCGGACCTTGCCGCGACCGGCAACCAAGAGCCGGGAGAACCCCAAGCCGCCCAGCCCGCCGGTGCCGATTCCGTCGCCACAGCGGCGCCCGAGCCTGCTTCGGAACCTGCCGCGCAGCCGCCAGCAGCAACGTCCCCCGACCCGTCAGGCGCGACGCAGCCTGCCGGATCGACGCAGCGGCCGGGCGGCCTGTTGGGCGGGATCATCCGCTTCTAGGGTCAGAGGGGGCGGGACGACGCCCTGCCCCCTCTGGTCTCGCGCCTCAGCGGCGCGCGGCTTCCAGCGCGGCGACGCCGGGCAGGACCTTGCCTTCCATCCATTCGAGGAAGGCGCCGCCCGCCGTCGAGATGAAGGTGAAGTCCCCGGCCACGCCCGCCTTGTTCAGCGCCGCGACCGTATCGCCGCCCCCGGCGACCGAGACCAGCGCCCCCGACATCGTCAGGTCCGCAGCGGATTTCGCGGCGGCATTGGTGGCGGCATCGAAAGGATCGATCTCGAAGGCGCCGAGCGGGCCGTTCCAGATCAGCGTCTTGCAGGCGGTCATGGCCTGACGCAGCGCCTCGACCGTGGCGGGACCGGCATCCAGGATCATCGCGTCGTCGGGGCATTCCGCGACCGGCAGGGTCTGGTTCTCGGCGCCCGCCTTGAATTCGCGCGCGACGACGATGTCCACGGGCAGGTGGATCTGGCAGCCGGTCGCCTCGGCCTTGTCCAGGATCGCGCGGGCCGTGTCGGCCATGTCGCGTTCGGCCAGCGACTTGCCGACCTCGACGCCCTGCGCCACCAGGAAGGTGTTGGCCATGCCGCCGCCGATCACCAGATGATCGACCTTGTCCACCAGGTTCATCAGCAGGTCCAGCTTGGTCGAGACCTTGGCCCCGCCCACCACTGCCATCACCGGGCGCTGCGGATTGCCGAGGGCCGCGTCCAGCGCCTTGAGCTCGGCCTCCATCAGGCGCCCGGCGCCCGCAGGCAGCAGCCGCGCCAAGGCCTCGGTCGAGGCATGCGCCCGGTGCGCGGCGGAAAAGGCGTCGTTGACATAGGCCCCGCCAAGCGCCGCCAGCGAGGCGGCAAAGGTCGCGTCGTTCTTTTCCTCGCCCGCATGGAAGCGCGTGTTCTCCAGCAGCGCCACATCACCCGGCTGCAGAGCGGCCACGGCGCGTTTCGCGGTGCCGCCGATGCAGTCATCGGCGAAGACGACGCTCTGGCCCAGGGCTGCCTCCAGCGCGGGGACGATCTGGCGCAGGCTCATCGCGTCGACGCGCTGGCCCTTGGGACGGTCGAAATGCGCCAGCAGGACCGGAATGCCGCCGGCGGCCTGGATGTCCTTGACCGTGGGGACGATCTTGTCGATCCGCGTCGTGTCGGTCACCTGGCCGTTCTCGACGGGGACGTTCACGTCCACGCGGGTCAGGACGACCTTACCGTGAAGTTCCATGTCGTCGATGGTGTTGAACTTGGCCATGTCGCATCCTTCCGGGCAATGGGGGGCGTTGTCGGATGGCTTGTCCCGCATGGCGGGCGGCGCGTCAACAGCGGCGAAAGCCTGCCGGGCGGTCGCAGACGGGGGGCGGCAAGCGGCCGCGTCACGGTTTCGCGCGTTGCCCTCGGGCGCGTCAGCGCCTAGATCATGGGGCGAACCAGGCAAAGGAGGGCCGCATGGCCGAGATCAAGGACCCGGAAAACACCATCATCATCGAGCTGAAGGACGGACCCGTCGTCATCGAGCTGCTCAGCGATGTGGCGCCCAAACATGCCGCGCGGATGAAGGAACTGGCCCGCGCCGGCGCCTATGACAACGTCGCCTTCCACCGCGTGATCGAGGGCTTCATGGCCCAGACCGGCGACGTGGCCCATGCCAACATGGAAAAGGACTTCGACATCCGCCGCGCCGGCACCGGCGGGTCGGACCTGCCGGACCTGCCGGCCGAATTCTCGAAGCTGCCGCATGATCGCGGCACGCTCGGCGCCGCGCGCTCGCAGAACCCCAACAGCGCGAACAGCCAGTTCTTCATCAACTTCAAGGACAACCATTTCCTGAACGGCCAATACACCGTCTACGGCCGCGTGATCGAGGGGATGGAGCATGTGGACAAGATCGCCCGCGGCGAGCCGCCCGCGAATCCCGACCGGATGATCAGCGTCAAGGTGGCCGCCGATGCGTAAGGTTGCCCTGATCCCCGCCGCCCTGGCCCTGACCGCCGGCATGGCGCTGGCCCAGACGAACCCCGAGGTCGAGGACGGCCCCGGCCCCAACCTGGTGATCGAGATCGCCGATGCCCAGGGCAATGCCAAGGGCACCATCGTTCTGGACCTGTTCGAGGACGTGGCCCCCGCCCACACCGAACGCCTGGTCGAGCTGGCGCGTTCGGGCGCCTATGACGGCGTGGTCTTCCACCGCGTGATCGAGGGCTTCATGGCCCAGACCGGCGATGTCGAGAATGGCCGCCAGGGCGGCGACATCGCGATGGCGGGCACCGGCGGCTCGGACCTGCCGGACCTGCCGGCCGAGTTCAGCGACCGCCCCTTCCAGCGCGGCACGGTGGGCATGGCGCGCTCGATGGACCCGAACAGCGCCAACAGCCAGTTCTTCATCAATTTCGACCGCACGCCGTTCCTTGACGGGGAATACACCGTGGTCGGCCAGCTGGTCGACGGCTGGGAGGTTCTGGACCAGATCCGTCTGGGCGATCCGTCCCGCGCGGGCAACGGCCGGGTCGATTCGCCCGACTACATGGCCAGCGTCACGGTCGAGGAAAGCGCCGAGTAAGCCAAGGTGCTGAAAAGACAGGGATGAGGGGGCTGCGGCCCCCTTATTTCGCAGTTGCGGCATGACCGGCCCCTTCGCTAGACTGTCGGGCCATGGACACGCGCATCACATCCGAGACCGCCTTGATCACCCCCTCTGCGGGGATCCTGCGCGCGCGCCACGGATGGCGGGCGAAATGCCTGCAGCGGCTGATCCGCATGGACCTTCCCGTGCCGCGCAGCTTTGCCCTGCCCTGCGAGACGGTCAGCGCCATCGCGGCGGGCCGCCCCCTGCCGGTCGAGGATCTGCGCAAGGTCTTCGAGGGCGGCAGCGGTCTGGTCAGCGTGCGCCCCTCGGCGGTCATGCCGGAATGGGGCGGGCCGGGGACGGTTCTGAACGTGGGCATCAACGACGCGCTTCATGCCGACCTGTGCGCGCGGATCGGCCGCGCCAATGCCGATGCAGTCTATTTGGCCTTCGTGCAATCCTACGCGATCAACATCGCGCGGCTTGATCCAGACATGTTCCATCACGAGGGGGATGGCGCGCTGAGCCGAGCCCTTGCCGCGTTTGAATCCGAGATGGACGAGCCCTTCCCCCAAGACCCCGCGCGCCAGCTGGCCGAGGTGCTGCGCTCGATGGCGCGGGCGTGGGACGGACCGACCGCGCGGCTTTTGCGTCAGGCCAAGGGCGCGCCCGCCGATGCGCCGCTCGGGCTGGTGATCCAGGACATGGCGCTGGCGCTCGGGCCGGGTCTCTGCGGCTCGGGCACGATCCAGTTCGCCGATCCGGTCACCGGCACGCCGCGCGTGACCGGCCGCTTCCGGGGGCAAAGCCACGGCACGGCGGTCGGCACGGGCGCCGAGACGCTGTATCTGACGCGCGACGAACGCGGCCCCTCGCTCGAGGATGTCTCGCCCGAGACCTTTGCCGATCTGATCCGCTTCGGCATCGCCGCCCGCGAGCGGCTGCGCGAGGAGATGCTGATCGAATTCGTGGTGACGGATGGCCGCGTGTCGGTCATCGACGCGACGCGGCTGGCGCGCAGCTCGCGCGCGGGCGTGCGGATCGCCGTCAGTCTGGCCCGCGACGGCGTGATCCCGCCCGAAGAGGCGCTGATGCGGGTCGAGCCCCGTGCGCTGGCCGATCTGCTGCACCATCAGGTCGATCCGCGCGCCCCGCGCGACCTGATCACGCGCGGCATCAATGCCAGCCCCGGCGCCGCGACAGGCCGGATCGTGCTGACCGCCGCCGCCGCCCAGGCCGCCAATGCGCGCGGCGAGCCCTGCATCCTGGTGCGCCGCGAGACCGTTCCCGAGGATATCCGTGGCATGCATGCCTCGGTGGGCGTGCTGACGGAACGCGGCGGCACGACCAGCCATGCGGCCGTGATCGCGCGCGGCCTAGGCCTGCCCTGCATCGTGGGCGCGAACGGCATCCGCATCGATCTGCGCAACCGCACGCTGGTCGCGGGCGGCCGCGAATTGCGCGAAGGCGACGAGATCACCATCGACGGAAGCTCGGGCGAGGTTCTTGCGGGCGCCGCCGCCCTGCTGCCCCCGGCGCTGGACGACAATTTCACCCAGCTTCTGGCCTGGGCCGACGAGGCGGGCGGGATCGGCGTTCGCGCCAATGCCGACACGCCCGAGGATGCGCTGGTCGCCCGCCGGTTCGAGGCGCAGGGGATCGGCCTCTGCCGGACCGAGCACATGTTCTTTGACGGCGAACGCCTGCCCGCCATGCGCGAGATGATCTTTGCCGACAGCCCCGACGACCGGCGGCTGGCGCTGGCGCGCATCCTGCCCATGCAGCGCGAGGATTTCACGCGCCTCTTCGAGATTATGGCCGGTCTGCCGGTGACGATCCGCCTGTTCGACCCACCCCTGCACGAATTCCTGCCCCATGACCGCGAGGGGCTGCGCGAGCTGGCCGAATCAATGGACATGCCGCTGTCGGACGTGACCCGACGCGTCGAGGCGCTGTCCGAATTCAACCCGATGCTGGGCATGCGCGGCGTGCGGCTGGGCATCACCATGCCCGAGATCTACGACATGCAGGCCCGTGCCATCTTCGAGGCCACGGTCGAGGCCAGCCGCAAGGGCGATCCCGTCGTCCCCGAGATCATGATCCCCCTGGTCAGTGCCATGCGAGAGGTGGAACTGGTCAAGACCCGGATCGACGCCGTCGCCTCGGCGGTGCGCAATGAAAGGCGGGCCGACTTCACCTACAAGCTGGGCGTGATGGTCGAGACGCCGCGCGCGGCCCTGCGAGCGGGTGACATCGCCGCGCATTCGGCCTTTCTGTCCTTCGGCACGAACGACCTCACGCAGATGACCTATGGCCTGTCGCGCGACGATGCCGGGCGCTTCATGGGCACCTATGTCAATCAGGGCGTGTATACCGAGGACCCCTTCCACGTTCTGGATCAGGATGGGGTCGGGGAATTGCTGCTGACCGGGGCGCAGCGCGCCCGCCGCCAGTCGCCGCACATCACCATCTCGGTCTGCGGCGAGCATGGCGGAAACCCCGAATCCATCGCCTTTTGCCACGATGCGGGCTTCGACTACGTGTCCTGCTCGCCCTTCCGCGTGCCGGTCGCACGGCTGGCCGCTGCGCAATCCGCCATCAGGGGCCGGTTGACGGGCGATTTCGACTGATTCCCGCCTCAAGCGGCTGAAATTAGGTCCGAAACGGTCTGTTTCAGCCCGCTGACCGGCCAAAACCCACCCTTTTGTCGCATCGACCTTGGCAGATTCCTGCCGGTTTCACGGGCAAAGGCCGCTTTGCGGCGGCTCACGGTGATGTGGGATGGCCCTCCCCTCCGAGAAGAACCTACTCAGACGCGGATGACGGCTCCGGGGCTCTGCTCGTTCCGGGGACGTGTTCACGACCTGTCAACAGGTTGACGATATACAGGACTGACCATGCCAAAGCTGCTTGACCGGCTGGCTTCCGCGTTCTTATGCGCTGCTGCCGCCTTGCCCTTGATGACAGACAACGCCGCCGCGGGGGGAAGCGGTTCTCTGTTCTCAGCCGATGCCGGGATCTTCGGAGCCTCTGCTTCCACGACCATCGCCGCGATCCGACTCGAGGCCTCGGCCCGTTCCCCGCTCCTATACGCCAATAGCGACGCTGTGAAGGTGGAAACCACGCCGCCGGCCAATCCCGAGCAACTTTCTCTGGCCAGTGCCGGACCGGTCGCCACTCCGGTCTCGCAGGCCGATCTGGATTGCATGGCCGAGGCGCTTTACCACGAGGCGCGCGGCGAAGGCGCGCGCGGCCAGCAGGCCGTGGCCGAGGTGATCCTGAACCGCGTCGACAGCCGCGCCTTCCCCTCGTCGGTTTGCGGCGTGGTGCGCCAGCCCAGCCAGTTCAGCTATCGCAATCGCGGCGTTCCGCCGATGAACAACCGTGGCGCATATCAGCGCGCCCGCGCCATCGCCGAGGCCGCCCTGTCGGGCCAGCCCCGCACCCTGACCGGCGGCGCGACCTATTTCCACACGCCCTCGGTGCGCCCCGCCTGGTCGCGCCGGTTCGAGCGGACGACCCAGATCGGACGCCACATCTTCTACCGCGACAACACGCGGCTGGCCTCGAACTGAGGCTTCGGCGCGACGGGGCTTGCCGTGGCGCCGGATTTGCTGTGAATGGCGGGTATGGAACATCCCGACCGCATCTTTCTGCGCGATCACGTCGTTTCGGCCGAGATCGGCGCCTTCCAGTCCGAGCGCGGCTGCCAGCAGCGGCTGCGCTTCAACCTGTTCGTGGACCTGCGCCAGACGGTCAGCGGGGCCGACGACCATGTGGACGCCGTCCTGTCCTATGACGTGCTGACCCAGGCGGTCGCCACGGCCCTTGCCGATCAGCGCTACAACCTGGTCGAGACGCTGGCCGAACGCATCGCAGCCGAGGTTCTGGCCCATCCCCGCGCCGCCCGGATCGAGGTGACGGTCGAAAAGCTGGACCGTGGCCCCGGCGCGCTTGGCGTCTCGATCACGCGCGATGCCGCACGGGTCTCGGCCACCGGCACGGCGACGGCCGCGCGTGTCCTCGTCTGGCTGGCGCCCGCGCCCGGACGCGGCTCGCCGGCGATCCCGCGTCAGGGGGATGCCGCGATTATCGTGCCGGACGCGCCCGGCCTGCCACTGCCGCAGGGGGGCTGCCCGCGCCGGATCGCGCTTCTGGCGATGGATCAGGCCGCTTGGGCGCTGGCCGGTCTGACGGGGCTGGAGGTTGCGGCCACGCGGACCGAACTGGACGCCGCGATCCATGCCGGAATGCCGGTGGTCTGGGCGCCCGCGCGTCTGGGCGCCGACGCGCCCGAGGCCGGGCTGACGCCGGCGCAGCTTGGCTTCTGGCTGGCGCGGCGCCTCGATGCGCTGCGCGTCGATTTTGCCCTGCCGCCCGAATCCGGCCTGCCTCCGCTGCCCGAAGGCGTCGAGGCGCCGGTGGGCCGGATCACGGTCTGAGCCTGCCGCGATGCCGCAGGATTACTTCCGCCCGATCCCGCAAGCCCGGACGGGGCGCTGGCGCCTTGCAGGGGGCTGGGCCTTTTTCGACCGGTTCGAGCGCCTGCGCCGGGGAGCCGCCCCCGAGATCGTGGACGAGGCCCCGCCCGATGTCATCGCGGCCTTGACCGCGCCCCGCGCGCCGATCATGGCGCTGTCCATGGACCGGCCCCGGATCATGGGCATCGTCAACGCCACCCCCGACAGCTTTTCCGATGGCGGCCGCTATGATGCCGTGACCCATGCGCTGGATCTGGCCGGGGCCGGCGCGGACATTCTGGATATCGGCGGCGAATCCACCCGCCCCGGCGCCCGAGAGGTTCCCGCCGTCGACGAGACCGCGCGCATCCTGCCCGCCATCGCGGCGGCATCGGCGCTGGCCCCGGTCTCGGTCGACACCCGCAAGGCCGCCGTCGCCGGTCCCGCGCTTGAGGCGGGCGCGGGGATGGTCAACGATGTCTCGGGGCTGGATTTCGACGCGGCCTTGGCGCCGCTGGTCGCCGAACGCGGCGCGGCGCTGTGCGTCATGCACGCGCAGGGCCTGCCCGAGACGATGCAGGACGATCCGCGCTATGGCGACGTGGTGCTGGACGTCTATGACGCGCTGGCCGCACGGGTCGCGCGGGCCGAGGCCGCCGGCATCCCCCGCGCGCGGATCGTGATCGATCCCGGCATCGGCTTCGGCAAGACGCAGGCGCATAATCTTGCGATCCTGCGACGGATTTCGCTGTATCATGCCCTGGGCTGCCCGATCCTTCTGGGCGTGTCGCGCAAGCGCTTCATCGGGACGATCGGCGGAGCCGAGCGGGCCGAGGATCGCGGGCCCGGCACGCTGGCCCTGACCATGATGGCGCTGGAGCAGGGCGTGCAGATGCATCGCGTGCATGATGTGGCCGGTCATGTGCAGGCGCTGCGGCTCTGGGCCGCGATGAACAACGACGAAGGAGCAGGCGCATGAGCCGGAAACTCTTTGGCACCGACGGGGTGCGCGGGCAGGCGAACAGCCATCCGATGACCGCCGAGATGGCCTTGCGGCTGGGCGCGGCGGCGGGGCGCTATTTCCGCCGCGACGGGCGCAACCGCCACAGGGTCGTGATCGGCAAGGATACGCGGCTGTCGGGCTACATGCTGGAAAACGCGCTGACGGCGGGGCTGACCAGCACGGGCATGAATGTGCTGCTGCTGGGGCCGGTGCCCACGCCGGCGGTGGGGTTCCTGACGCGCTCGATGCGGGCGGATCTGGGGATCATGATCTCGGCCAGCCACAACCCGGCCGAGGATAACGGCATCAAGTTCTTCGGCCCCGACGGCTTCAAGCTGTCCGACGAGGCCGAGGCCGAGATCGAGACCATCGTTGCAGGCGAGATCCAGCCGGCCCAGCCCCGCAATATCGGCCGCGCGAGGCGGATCGAGGACGGGCGCGGGCGCTACATGGAATATGCCAAGACCACCCTGCCCGGCGGGCTGCGGCTGGACGGGCTGCGCGTGGTTCTGGATTGCGCGAATGGCGCGGCCTATCGCGCCGCCCCCGAAGTGCTGTGGGAACTGGGCGCCGACGTGATCCCCCTGGGCGTCAAGCCGGACGGGTTCAACATCAATGACGGCGTGGGCAGCACCCATCCCGAGGCCTGCGCTGCGGCCGTGCGCGAGCATGGCGCGGATCTGGGCATCAGCCTTGATGGCGATGCGGACCGGATGGTGATCGTGGACCAGCACGGCGCGGTGGCCGATGGCGACCAGATCATGGCGCTGCTGGCCGGGCGTTGGGCCGACCACGGCCGGCTGGCCCATGGCACGCTGGTCGCCACGGTGATGTCGAACCTTGGTCTGGAGCGATTCCTGAGCGGTCGCGGCCTGCGGCTGGAGCGCACGAAGGTCGGCGACCGCTATGTCGTCGAGCGGATGCGCGAGGGCGGCTTCAATCTGGGGGGCGAGCAATCGGGCCATATCGTGATGACCGACCATGCCACGACCGGCGACGGGCTGATGGCCGCGATGCAGGTTCTGGGTGCGATGGCCGAGACGGGAATTGATGCCGCAACGCTGGTTCGGCAATTCGATCCGGTGCCGCAGATGCTGAAGAATGTGCGTTATGCCGCAGGCGCCGATCCTTTGGCCGCCGATCCGGTGCGGCGCGTCATCGCGGATGCCGAGGCGCGGCTGGCCGGGTCGGGCCGCGTGCTGATCCGCCGGTCGGGGACCGAGCCCCTGATCCGGGTCATGGCCGAGGCCGAGAACGAGGCGACCTTGCGCGAGGTCGTCGAGGGGATCGTGGCGGCGGTCGAGTCCGCGGCCTGATCGCCCTGCCGAGGGCGCCGGGGGCCAGCCCCCGGACCCCCGGGATATTTGGGCCAAGACAAAGGGGTCAGGGGGTCTCGTTGGTCGGGTCGTGGTCGTAGAGCCAGTCGAAGCGTGACGGCATCAGATCGGGGGCCAGACGGCCGATACATCTCAGCGCGTGATGGCCGACGAGGCGGCGTGCGCCCGACAGGTGGTAGTTGCGGGCATTGGCATTGGCGGCTGCGACGATGCGACGGCAGCGGGGTTCGCGCAGCGCCTGATAACGGGCGAGCGCCGTCGGCACATCGGCTTCGGCATCGAGGCAGCCGGCCACGGTCCAGGCATCCTCGATCGCCATGACGCCTCCCTGAGCGAGGAAGGGCAGCGTGGGATGGGCCGCGTCCCCGACCAGAGCGATGCGGCCGTCCTGCCAGATCCGCGCGACCTCGTGGCGGAAGAGGCCCCAGAGATGGGCGGTCTCGACCCGCTTCAGCCAGCCGGGGACCGCGCCGCCGATCGCGGCGAAGGCCTCGCGCAGGGCCTGCGGATCGCCGGGCTGGGACCAGCCCTCGTCCTGCCAGTCGCGCCGTTCCATCACGGCCACGATGTTTCGCAGCCCGTCGCCAAGGCGGTAGCTGACGAGATGCCGGCCCGGCGCCATGTAGAGCCGCGCGGTGGTGGGGCCGGTGCCCGGATCGGGAATGACCGCGCGCCAGGCGGTATGGCCGGTGAAGAACGGCACCTCGCGGCCGTTCAGCGCCTGACGGGTCAGGCTGTGCAGCCCGTCCGCGCCGATCACGAGGCCATCGGCCGGAATGGCCCCTGCGGGCTGGCCGAGTTTCAGCGTGACGCCCGCCTGCCCCGCGGCGCGGGCCAGGCATTCGATCAGCCGGGCACGGTGGATGACGCGGAAATCGGCACCGGGCCTGCGGGCCCGGAAATCCAGCCGGATGACGGGCCTTGCCCATTGGTCGTAAAGCTCGACCGCACGGCTGGGCAGAGAGGCGGCGCGAACGGCGTCGCCCAGACCGAGCGCGTCGATGACGCGCATGCCGTTCGGGGAAAGCTGGATGCCGGCGCCGATCTCGGCCAGTTCGGCGGCGCGTTCGAGGATCGTGACCTCGGCGCCCCGCCGGGCAAGGGCGATGGCGGCGGTGAGGCCGCCGATCCCCGCGCCGATCACCGTGATCCCGCGCCCCGCCAGATGGCCCATGCCTGCCCCCCGTCGCAGCTGCCGCCAAGGGGCGGCTTTCGGTCAATCGTCGCGGTGGACGCGTTCCTTGCGTTCGTGACGCTCTTGCGCCTCGAGCGTCATGGTGGCGATGGGACGCGCGTCGAGGCGGCGCAGGCTGATCGGCTCGCCGGTCATCTCGCAATAGCCGTATTCGCCGGTCTCGATCCGGCGCAGGGCCGCGTCGATCTTGGAGACCAGCTTGCGCTGGCGATCGCGGGTCCGCAATTCGATGGCGCGGTCGGTTTCCTCGCTGGCGCGGTCGGCCAGGTCGGGCACGGCGCGGGCGCTGTCTTGCAGGCCTTCCAGGGTCTCGGCCGAGAGGTCCAGCAATTCCTGTTTCCAGGCTTCCAGCTTGCGCCGGAAATATTCGAGCTGACGCTCGTTCATGAAGGGCTCGTCCTCGGCGGGACGATAGTCCTGGGGAAGGAAGGTCTGGGCTTTCATACGTCCTCCGGCGGCGCCGGGCGGATCAGAAATTCCGGCACCTTGCGCGCCCCCATAAAGTATGACGTGCTGCTTGTCACTAGGTTGGGGGTGGTGTTGATGCGTAATGTGCAATCCTGTTTCATTCGCGCCCGCGCCCCAAGCAGAACCCGGTCCGCAGAGGAGAGATTGGATGCAGTTTGCAGGCACCGCCCGCTATGTCGCCCCGCCGGAACTGGCCATGGCGGTGAATGCCGCCGTCACGCTGGAACGTCCGCTGCTGGTCAAAGGCGAGCCGGGCACCGGCAAGACCGAGCTGGCCCGCCAGGTCGCCGCCGGGCTGGGTCTGCCGCTGATCGAATGGCATGTCAAATCGACTACCCGCGCCCAGCAAGGGCTTTACGAATATGACGCTGTCAGCCGGTTGCGCGACAGCCAGCTGGGGGATGGGCGGGTCCATGATGTGGCCAATTACATCCGCAAGGGCAAGCTGTGGCAGGCCTTCGAGGCCGAGGGCAAGGTCGTGCTGCTGATCGACGAGGTGGACAAGGCCGATATCGAGTTTCCCAACGACCTGCTTCAGGAACTGGACCGGATGGAGTTCCATGTCTACGAGACCGGCGAGACCGTGCGTGCGCGTCACCGGCCCGTAGTCATCATCACCTCGAACAACGAGAAGGAGCTGCCCGACGCCTTCCTGCGCCGCTGCTTCTTCCACTTCATCCGCTTTCCGGATGCCGAGACCCTGCGCGCCATCGTCGAGGTGCATCATCCCGGCGTGAAGCCGCGTCTGCTGGACGAGGCCTTGCGGCAATTCGTCGAGCTGCGCGAGGTGCCGGGGCTGAAGAAGAAGCCCTCGACCAGCGAGTTCCTGGATTGGCTGAAGCTGATCCTGGCCGAGGATCTGGCGCCCGAGGATCTGGCCCGTGATCCGGCCACGATGCTGCCGCGCCTGCACGGGGCGCTGCTGAAGAACGAACAGGATGTGGCGCTGTTCGAGAAGCTGGCCTTCATGGCCCGGCGGCAAGGCCGCTAGGCAGGCGGCCCGGGCCTTGGCCCTGCCGCCTTCGGGGATCCTTCGCGGCGCGGGTAGCAGGCGGCTTTCGCCGTTGCCCCGGGGTGGGCTGGCGCATTAGGGTCGGACTGCTTGCCGCGAGGAGGACAGGATGAGCGACAGACAGGGTTTCGACACTTTGGCGATCCATGCGGGGGCCGCAGCCGATCCCGCGACGGGGGCGCGGCAGGTGCCGATCTACCAGACCACCGCCTATGCGTTCCGCGATGCCGACCACGCCGCGCGCCTCTTCAACCTGCAGGAGGTGGGCTACATCTATTCGCGGCTGACCAATCCGACCGTCTCGGCGCTGCAGGCACGGATCGCGGCGCTGGAGGGGGGCGCGGGCGCGGTCTGCTGCTCCTCGGGGCACGCGGCGCAGATCATGGCGCTGTTTCCGCTGATGGCGCCGGGGCGCAACATCGTCGCCTCGACGCGGCTTTACGGCGGCACGGTCACGCAGTTCAGCCAGACGATCCGGCGCTTCGGCTGGTCGGCCACCTTCGTCGATTTCGACGATCCCGACGCGCTGCGCGCCGCGATCAATGACGATACGCGGGCGATCTTCTGCGAGTCGATCAGCAATCCGGGCGGCTATGTCACCGACATCCCGGCGGTGGCCGCCATTGCCGACGCGGCGGGTATCCCGCTGATCGTGGACAACACGCTGGCCACGCCCTGGCTCTGCCGCCCGATCGAGATGGGCGCCACGCTGGTCGTGCACAGCCTGACGAAATACATGACCGGCAACGGCACCGTCACCGGCGGGGTCGTCGTGGATAGCGGCACGTTCGACTGGTCGGCCAGCGACAAGTTCCCCAGCCTGTCGGCCCCCGAACCCGCCTATCACGGGCTGGTCTTTCACCAGACCTTCGGCGCGCTGGCCTTCACCTTCCACAGCATCGCCGTCGGCCTGCGCGATCTGGGCATGACGATGAACCCGCAGGGCGCGCATTACACGCTGATGGGGATCGAGACGCTTGGCCTTCGGATGGAGCGTCACGTCGCCAATGCACGCGCCGTGGCCGAGTGGCTGGAAAAGGACCCGCGGGTCGAGCATGTGACCTATGCCGGGCTGGAAAGCTCGCCCTGGAATGCGACGGCGAAGCGGCTCTATCCGCGCGGGGCGGGGGCCTTGTTCACCTTTGCGGTGAAGGGCGGCTATGACGCCGCGGTCAAGGTCGTCGGTGCGCTGAAGCTTTTCAGCCATGTCGCCAATCTGGGCGATGCGCGGTCGCTGGTGATCCATTCGGCTTCGACCACGCATCGCCAGCTGACCGAGGCGCAGCAGCGTGCCGCAGGGGCCGCGCCCGAGATCCTGCGCCTGTCGGTGGGGATCGAGGATGTCGCGGATCTGATCGCGGATCTGGATCAGGCGCTGGCCGCCGCCACCGCCTGAACGGGTTGGGCGCGCGGAAGGGTTCGCGCGCCCCACTTCATTTCAGGCTCAGTCCTGCTGGGCCTCGGCAGGCATGCAGGCGCCGTCGCCGATCAGCGCGTATTCGATCTCGACGGCGGCCTCCATGCTCAGCTCGCCGGGCTGGACGGGGGTCGAGGCATCGGCCATCGCGGCCTCCATCCGCATCATCGGGCGCGGGCCCTCGTGGCCGCGCGGCTGGTCGCGCAGCGACAGGACGGGGCCAAGCGTCAGGCCGGCGGCCTCCGCCAGAACCTCGGCCTTGCGGCGGGCATCGGCCACCGCGTCGCGCCGCGCCTCGTCCACGGCTTCAAGGCCGTTCTCGCGGCTGAAATCGATGCCCCGGATCTCGTTCGCGCCGGCCTCGACGATGGCGTCCAGCACGCCGCCCAGCCCTGCAAGGTCGGTCACGCGGATCGCCACGATGTTGCTGGCCTGATAGCCGGTCACGCGCGGCGCCTGGCCGTCGCTGTAATCCATCAGCGGGCTGAGATTCAGCCCCGAGGTCTGGATGTCGGCATCGGCCAGCCCCGCGCCGCGCAGCGCCTCGATCACGGCGTTCTGCTGGCTGGCATTCTGGCGCATCGCCTCGGCGGCGCTGTCCGCCTGCGTCGTCACCCCCAGCTGGACCGTCGCCAGATCGGGCGCGATGCGGGCCTGCCCCTCGCCCGAGACGGCAAGCCGCGACGGGCCGTGATCGGCCCCGCAGACCAGCGCGGGCGACTGCGCCAGGGCCGGCGCGGCCATCAAGAGCACGAGCGCGGCACCCGACAGGGCGGACGGGCGGAAGAACTGCGACATGGATTATCCCTTTCTGGTCACAGGCAAGAATGGCGACACTCTGCCGCATTGCATCGGGGCAAGCCAATCACGGAACCGGGAAAAGCCATCACGGATGCGGCAGTTCCGCTTTCCCCATTGGTTGAATTAGGCTACTCATGAAAGACAGAAACGACGGTGCGTTCATCGAGGCGCCCGCAGATGAGCAGCGAACCAGACGATGAACCAACACGCCGCCGCCCCCGAATTCGCCATGAGCTTCACGGAAGAGGCCGTGATGCTGGAAAAGCGCGAGGGGCGCGACTGGCGCCCTCTGGGGCAGGCGCGCTTTACCGGGGGCGATCTGGCCTTCGTGCTGAACGCCCTGCGCGACGAGGCGGGCGGACAGGCGGGCGAGCTGGACACCGTGCTGGTCATCCCCGACGACCAGATCCTCTACACCACGCTGACGGTGCCCTTCGGGTCGGACACCCAGGCCACGATCGCCCGCGCGCTGGAGGGGATGACCCCCTACCCCGCCGACGATCTGGCCTTCGACTGGTGCCCCGCCGCCAATGGCGACATCGAGACCCTTCGCGTGGCCGCGGTGACGCGTCGCACCCTGGACGAGGCCGAGGAATTCGCGCGCGCCCAGGGCTTTCGACCCTCGGGCTTTCAGGCGCGTCCGGGAGATGACCGGTTCGACGGCTGCCCCGATTTCGGCCCCTCGCGGCTGGCGGCGGAACAGTTCGACCGCCGCCCCTTCAGCACGCCCGATCTGACGCAGGCGCGCATCACCGCCCCGGTGATCGAGCTGACGGACGAACCGGCCCCGGTTGCGGTGACGATCTCGCGCGTGACGCCGCATGTCGCGCTGCCCGCCCCGGCGCCCCGCCCCTCTGCTGCGCCCGCCGCCGCCGCGCCCGCCGAGGCGAGCGCCGAAGCCCGCACGCCGCCGGTGATCCGCCACGGGCAGAAGGATGCGGCACTGTCGCCGCGCGCGCGCGCCGTGCACGAGCGCGCGGCCCGGGCCCGCACGCTGCGCGCCGATGCCGCGCCGCCGCCGGCAGAGACCGGCAAGGCCTGGCTGGCGGCCCTGCCCCGGCTGGACCTGACGCGGCTGCCGGCGATGGTGGGCCTGCTGCTGCTGGCCATCCTGCTGGGGCTCTGGGTTCTGGGCCGCGACACCGGCGCCACCGATCAGCGCCAGATCGCCGAGGCCCAGCCGGAGCCCGCGCCTGAGCCCTTGCCGGAACCCGAAGCGCCGGCCGCCCTGCCCGCCCCCGGCGCCGTCGGATCGCAATTGCCGCCCGCCGATCCGGCGCCGGTCCTGCCCGAGGCGATCGTGCCGGAAACGGCCGAAGCCACCGCTTCCGCGACACCGGACGCGCCGGATCAGGATGCGCTGACCCGCGCCCTGACCGAGGCGCTGGCCTCGGCCGCGCCCCCCGCCAGCGCCCAGGCGCAAACAGCCGAAACGCCACCCGCACCGTCGCAGACCGCGCTGGCGGCAGTGGATGCGATTGCGAATGCCGCCCCGGCACAGGCCGAGGCCGCGCCTGCCGAACCGGCCGCCCCGGTTGCCGCGACCCCCGAGGCACCCGTCGCCGAGCCCGCCGCCCCTGCCCTCGCCGCCGAGGCGCCGCCCGCCGCGGCACCCCGGACCACGACGGCGGACCGGCCGCAGGCCGCACCGGCGACGCCGCAGGCCAATATTGCGGCGACGTCGCCGCTGAACGCCTCGCAGCGCCCGCCGCGCGCCGCGCCGGTTCGGGCCGCACCGCCGCCCAGCCCCGATGCGCGACCGGCC
>JARWLF010000433.1:0-16450 GCA_029853055.1 Scenedesmus sp. KT-U
GGCCGTCTGGCTGCGTTGCGCCTCCTTGCAGGTGGCCAAGCTGCGCGTCGTCGCGCCTTGCCAGCCGACCGGCCAGGCGCTGTCGGGCGCGTTCAACTGCGGAATCCAGGTTGAACCGCCCGCATCCGCGGTGCGCCGTCACGCCCTGACGGAGATCAGTTCGCCTTCAGGCGCATGTGCACGTCGAAGTGGACGCCGGCGTCGCCGACGCCCAGCTCGAAGCCGGTGTGCTCGATCTGCTGCAGGCTCACGGTCATCGCCTGCATCAGCTCGCGCGACTTGGCTTCGTCCTCGTCGTCGGTCTCGGGCATGTCGGCCAGCACCAGCTCCATCAGCCGCGCGTAGAAGTCACCGCGGTAGCCCAGCTGCAGCAGCGGCTGGCGCTGGCCCGGCGCCAGCGCGGCGCGGAGGTCCGCACGCGCGCCCTCACCGACCGCGATGCCGATCGCCGTGCCGCTGGCGGCCGCGTAGACAGGCTCGTCGATCGGCATGTCCTCTACGGCGGGCAGTGCCACGGGCTCGGCGTCGAGCTCGATGCGCAGGTCGGCCAGCGGCGGCACGAACTGCCGCGCCATCGCCAGCAGGCCCTGCGGGTTCGGCGAGCCGATCAGCAGCAGGCCCTCGCCGGTCGGGGTCTCGGCGTCGGCGGCCTTGTCGATGCGGGTCAGCATCGCGTGCAGGCTGTTGGCGCTGGGGCCGGCCATGAACAGCGCCGGGTTGGACAGGCCCTCCCGCAGGTTGTTCATGGCCAGCGCCAGCGGCAGCTTGATGCCAAGGCACTCCCAGTCGGCGGTGGCCGCGCTGAACTGGTCGGGCCACTTGCTGCCCAGCGCGGGCAGCGCATCCAGCTTGATCGCGGCCGAGAGGCTGATCCCCGCCCGTTCCGACTGGTCCAGGCCCGGCGTCGGCGCCTGCAGGGTTTGCAGGTCCTTGGCCACGGAGGCGGGCGTGCGCAGCAGGGTGCGCAGCGCGTAGCCCTGCGCGTCGGCGCGGGTGTAGCCGATCGCCAGCCCCGGCCAGTGCGTGGCCGCGGCCGTGGCGTCGCGCACGCATTCGGCCGGCAGCGGTTCGGGGTCGATGTCCAGCGCCTCCAGATAGGCCTGCTGGTAGCCGGAGCGCGGCTGGGTGACCAGGGCCACCAGGCGCGCGGTGTCGACCCAGCCGGCGCCCTGCGGGCGGAACCCGAAGCGCTTGCTGAAGTCTTCCAGGCCCTTGCTGTCGGCCAGGCTGCGCTTGGGCAACTCAAGGCCCAGCACCTGCCGCAGCAGGCTGTCGGCACCCTCGACAGGCACCAGCCCCAGCACCAGATGGCCGCCGTGCAGCGCCATCACCGCGCGCAGCGGCACCTCGTCGGCGCTGAAATACCAGTAGTCCTGGCTGTCGATGCGACCGCGCTGCAGCGGCTTGCCGGCTGCGGCCTCCAGCCGGGCAACCGCCGCGGCGAACTTGTCGCCGTCGGCGATCTCCATGCGCATGACCGGCGCCAGGTCGAGGCCGAACAGGGCCGAGCGCGGGCTGAGGCTGAGGCCCCAGTCGGCCACGATCTGGGCGCTGTTCTTGCCGGCCACTTCCTTCTGCAGCGCGCGCGCCAGCGCGATCGCCTCGGCCGGCGTGTTGCCCTCGGACTCCATCTTGGCGATGACCGCGTCGAAGATGCCGAGGTAGGACTCCAGGGCCGGATCGGTGCTGCGGATCCAGGCCTGCACGAAGCCGTCAGGCATCGGCTCCAGCGCCGCGATCACGTAGGGCGTGTCGGCGGGCGCGTAGGCATGGGGCGGCAGCGGGCCGGAGTCGCGGCCGCAGGCGGCCAGCGCGAGGCTGAGGGCGCAAAGTGCGAGTGGGATCAGAGTGCGGCGCATGCGGAAACCGTTATCAAATGTGAAGGGGGCGTGGATGGTAGCAGAGGCTTGCAATCCGGGTTCTGCCCGGCCGACCCTGCCGACCCCTGCACCCGGAGCGCGTCGATGCCGGACCCTGCCATTCCCCCACCGCCCCTGGGCCTGCGTGAGGCCCTGCGTGCGTCCCATCGCCCCTTCGTGCTGACGGGCGCCGGAATGTCCGCGGAAAGCGGCATCGCCACCTTCCGCGGCGGCGAGGACAGCCTGTGGTCGCGCTTCGATCCGATGCGCCTGGCCACCGCTGATGCCTTCGACGCCGACCCGGCGCTGGTCTGGGCCTGGTACCGCTGGCGCATGGCCAAGGTGAGCGCGGCGCAGCCACACGCCGGCCACCGGGCGCTGGCCGAACTGGCGCGCCTGCGGCCGGGTGCGGTGCTGACCACCCAGAACGTCGACGACCTGCACGAACGCGCCGGCAGCCGCGGCGTACTGCACCTGCACGGCGCGATCGCCGACACCCGCTGCCACCGCTGCGTGCGCGCCCAGGCGGTGGCGATCGATCCGGGCTGGGCCCAGCGGCCGGAGCTGCGCGCCGACCCGCCAGGCTGCGAGGCCTGCGGCGGGCCGCTGCGGCCGGGGGTGGTGTGGTTCGGTGAATCGCTGCCGGAGCGCGAGCTGCGTGCGGCGATCCGGGCCGCGGAGACAGCGGATCTGGTGCTGGTGGTCGGCACCTCGGGCCTGGTGCATCCCGCGGCCGGCCTGCCCGCGCTGGCGCCGCCCACGGCCCCGCGCTACGAGATCAACCCGCAGCCGTCCGCGCTGTCGGCAGCGATGGATGGGCTGTGGCAGGCCCCGGCGGGCCTTGCCCTGCCGCGTCTGGTCGAAGCGCTGCGCGCGTAGGGTGCGCCTCGGCGCACCGGCGTCCGCTCCGCACTTGCCGCAGTCGCTGTCGTTCGGGCCCTGCCGATGAACGCCACCGCGGCGGGTTCGGAGGCAATACGGTGCGCCGAGTCGCACCCTACGAACACACAGAGCATCGGACATCCGTGGGGTGCGCCTAGGCGCACCTTCTCGCCTCGGGCGCAGCCCCGGCTCGGTGGGCTGAGCGCGAACCCGGCACTCGGAGCATGTGAAAAAATCATCCGCCTACTGCGGCCGTCTCTGGCCGCCCGTGGCGGCAGCGCGCTACGCGAATTCTGCGGTCACTAGCTCACCGGACTTCATTGAATTCACGTACCGCGCTTTGCCACGAACGCCCAGCGACGCCCTCGCGACGGCGTCTGGGTTTTTTCACACGCTCTCGGGCCGTGGCGGCGCACCGGGTGTCCGGACTGGATGTGCGCAGGCGCGATCAGAAGGGCGGGGCGTCGGCGCTTGCGGCTTTCTTGGCCGGGGATTTCTTGGCGGCCGCCTTGGCCGGCGCCTTCTTTGCAGCCGCCTTCTTCGCAGTCGCCTTCTTGGCCGGCGCCTTCTTTGCCGCGGCTTTTTTCGCCGGGGCCTTCTTCACCGCCGCGCTGGCTTTTTCGGCCGCGGCCTTCTCCGGCGCCTTCTTCGCCCCGAAGCGGCCGCGCTTGGCGCCGCGCGCGGGCGCGGTGGCCATGATGGCCTCGCAGTCGGCCAGCGAGAGCGAGGCCGGCTCGACGTCCTTCGGGATCTTGCCGTTCTTCTCGCCGTCGGTGATGTAGGGCCCGTAGCGACCGTTGACGATCTCGATGGGGCTGCCCTCGAACTTCTTGATCAGGCGGTTGGCTGCGGCTTCGAGCTTCTCGGCCACCAGCTGCACCGCCCGCGGCAGTTCGATGGTGTAGGGGTCGTCTTCGGTCTTGAGCGAGGCGTAGGTGCTGCCCAGCTTGACGAAGGGCCCGAAGCGGCCGACCGCCACGGTGACCTCCTCGCCCTCGTGGGTGCCCAGGGTGCGCGGCAGCTTGAACAGCTCCAGCGCATCCTCCAAGGTGATGGTGTGCATGCTCTGGCCCGGCCGCAGCGAGGCGAAGCGCGGCTTGTCCGCGTCCTCCTTGCTGCCGATCTGGGCGAAGGGCCCGTAGCGGCCCAGGCGCACGCTGACCGGCAGGCCGCTCTTGGGGTCGGTGCCCAGCACGCGCGAGCCGCTGGCGTCGCTGCGGTCGACGGTTTCGATCTTGTCGTCCACCAGCGACTTGAAGGGCTTCCAGAAGCGCTCCATCAGCGGCAGCCAATCCTCCTCGCCGCGCGAGACGGCATCGAGCTCGTCTTCAAGCTTGGCGGTGAAGTCGTAGTCCACGTACTGGGTGAAGTGGCCGGCCAGGAACTTGGCCACCGCACGGCCGACATCGGTCGGGCGGAAGCGGCGGCTGTCGAGCATCACGTACTCGCGCGACAGCAGGGTCTGGATGATGCTGGCGTAGGTCGAGGGGCGACCGATGCCGTACTCCTCCAGCGCCTTGACCAGGCTGGCCTCGGAGAAACGCGGCGGCGGCTCGGTGAAGTGCTGGTCGATGACGATGGCCGACAACGGCACGATGTCGCCGGGCTTCATCGGCGGCAGCTTGCGGCCCTCGTCGTCGGCGTCGGCGGCCTTCTGGTCGGTGCCTTCCTCGTAGACGGCGAGGAAGCCCGGATCGATCACGGTGGTGCCGGTGGCGCGGAAACCGTGGTCGCGGCCAGCGGCCAGCTCGACGCTGACGGTGTTCATGGTGGCCGGCACCATCTGGCAGGCCACGGCGCGCTTCCAGATCAGCTCGTAGAGCTTCTGTTCGTCCGGGTTGAGATAGGCGGCCACCGACTTCGGGGTCAGCTTGGCCGAAGTCGGGCGGATCGCCTCGTGGGCTTCCTGCGCGTTCTTGGACTTGGTGCGGTACTCGTTGGCCGCCGGCGGCAGGGCGCCCTGGCCGAACTCGCGGGCGATCACCTCGCGCAGCTCGGCCACGGCCTCCTGCGACAGGTGCGTGGAGTCGGTACGCATGTAGCTGATCAGGCCGACCGTGCCCTGCTCGCCCAGGCTCACGCCCTCGTAGAGCTTCTGCGCCACCCGCATGGTGCGGCTGGTCGAGAAGCCGAGCTTGCGTGCTGCCTCCTGCTGCAGGGTCGAGGTGATGAATGGCGGCGCCGGTCGGCGCTTGCGCTCGCGGCTCTGCACGTCGCTGACGTGCAGGGCATCGCCGGCGGCCTGCACCAGGCGCGCGCGCGCGGCTTCGGCATCGGTGGCATTGGTGAGGGTGAACTGCTCGACCTTCTTGCCGTCGAGCTTGACCAGCTTGGCGTTGAAAGGGGTGACCGCGTGCGCGAGCTGGGCTTCGGCGCTCCAGTACTCGCGCGGCACGAAGGCTTCGATCTCCTCCTCGCGCTCGACGATCATGCGCAGGGCCGGGCTCTGCACGCGGCCGGCCGACAGCCCGCGCTGCACCTTGCGCCACAGCACCGGCGACAGGTTGAAGCCGACCAGGTAGTCGAGCGCACGGCGCGCCTGCTGGGCGTTGACCAGGTTGTCCGATACCACCCGCGGCTTCGACATCGCCTCCTTGATGGCACGCGGCGTGATCTCGGTGAACACCACCCGATGCAGCGATTTGTCCTTGAGCAGCCCGCGCTCGCGCAGCACCTCGGCGATGTGCCAGCTGATCGCCTCGCCCTCGCGGTCCGGGTCGGTCGCGAGGTAGAGCGCGTCGGCGGCCTTGGCGGCCTTGGCGATGGCGTCGACGTGGCGCTCGTTGCGGTCGATCAGCTCGTAGCGCATGGCGAAGTCGCGCTCGGGGTCGACGGCGCCTTCTTTCGGCACCAGGTCGCGGACGTGGCCGTAGGAGGCCAGGACGTGGAAGTCCTTGCCGAGGTATTTGTTGATCGTCTTGGCCTTGGCCGGCGATTCGACGATGAGCAGGTTCTTGGCCATGGGTATCCAGTAGGGCGCGCGACGCGTTCCGCGGCGGGCGTGGCGTTCGGCTGCGGCCCGCTAGCGGCTGCAGTGGCGTGAGGCAGTTATACGCTGGAGCTTGAAAACGGCGTGACGTGGCGACGGCCCTGCAGGTCGCATGCCGGGCCGATGCTTTCCTTTTCCAGTGTCATCACAGGCGCCGAGCGCCTGTCAAGACAGCTCGATCCGAGGATGGAAGGGGCGCGCCGACGACGCCTGCACCTGTCCGGGCGAGGCCTCGTGGAGCATCGCGCCGCGACCGCTGGCACGCTGCACGTAGTCCTGGTACGCCGGGATCGCGACCGCCAGCAGGATCCCCATGGTCATGATCAGCAGCAGCGCCATCGCCACCAGGATCGCCACCAGGCAGCCGGAAAGCCCGCGCTGCTGGCGCTCCGGGTAGTCGGTATAGGCCCAGCGATCCACCACCTGGGTATCGGCGACGAAATCGTGCAGGGCGCGCTTGCGCTCGGTGAAGGCCGCCATCAGGAAGCCGATCCAGAGCGTCAGGTAGGACAGTGCCGCCGCGACCCAGCGGCCGAGCGCGTGGCCGAAACCGAGCCTCCGCCCGGCCATGTCGGTGACCTTGATCCCCAGCGCCATCTTGCCGACCGTGGCCTGTTTGGCCGAACTCTCCATGAGCGAGAAGTACAGCCCTGCCATGACGAAGTAGAGCAGGCCCAGGCCGATGAACACGATGCCGAAGAGGGCGCTGCCGGTGGGGTCTCCGCTGAGCATGGAGGCCGCCCCTACCGCGGCGAAAATGCCCACGAAGACCTGGATGATCTGGTAGGCGATACCGAGGATCAGGTAGTCGATGAAGAGCGCCGCCCAGCGACGCAGGAAGCCGGCAGGCACCACGTCGGCATCGCGCATGGCGCGATGGTGCTCGGGCACCTCCAGGCGCGCGCTCGGCGGTGCATAGGGCTGGGTCGGTGCGGGCGCGGCGGGTGGATCGGCCTGCGCTGACGCCGTGTGCGCGCGGGCAGCCTGGGGCTCCTCGGCGGACTCGGCAGTCGGATGTGCCGGCGCCGGGGCGGCGGCGGGCGGCAGGCCCAGTTCGGTGCGCAGGGCCGACAGCGGTACCCAGCTCGGAAGGCCCTCGCGCCAGAGCAGGCTGTCTTCGCTGAGCTTGCCCTGGCGCGCATGGCCTGCGATCACGGCCGCGCTGACCGGGCCCTGCTGCTGACCGCCGGAATCGACGTAGTACCACGAGGAGGAAGTGTTCATGCCGCAGCTCCGATCAGTGCCGGCCCTTGGCCGGCCGTGGGCCGGGCATCCTTCACGCAGGTGGAGCGGAGGTCAAGCGCGGCTTCTACCTCGCACGGGTGAGGAGCGGCGGCGCGACACTCAGCAGATCGCGGCGGGCTTCAGTGGAGGGCCTCGCCGTCCAGCGAAAACATGTGGCTCTCCATCCAGGCGAAAGCCGCCTCGTGGCCGGGCTGGTTGAACAGCACCATCAGCACCACCCACTTCAGGTCGTCGAGATCGATTTCCTCGCCGTCGAGCGCCATGGCGCGGTCGATCACCTGCTCGCGGAGCTGGGCATCGAGGATGCCGCTCTGTTCCAGGAACAGCAGGAATCCGCGCGACTCCAGGTCGATGCGGGCTTCCTCCTGCGGCGCGTACAGGCGCAGGGGCTCCAGGCTCGGCGTGACCTGCAGCGGCGTACGCAGCTGGTCGAGGCCATCGAGCCAGTCGAAGGCCTTGCTCACTTCGGCGGGGCTGAAGCCGGCCTGGATCAGGCTGGCCTGGAGCGACTCGCGGTCGCGGACGGCGTCGGGGTCGTCGTAGAAATAGTTTTCGAACAGGTAGAGCAGTACGTCCAACAGGGTCTCTTTCATCCAGCCTCTGCCTGCGCCGGTGCGCGTTGATGCGGGCCTGCACGGCCCTTTCAGGAAGGCCGCCGTGCGTAGCGACCGTGCCTTGCGCTGACCACTCCCTCCAGTTCCAGCATCAGCAGCATGGAGGACAGCACCCCCACGGTCAACCCGGTGCGTTCCGCCAGCTGGTCGATGCCGACCGGGTCATGGCCCAGCGCTGCCAGCAGGCGCGCGCGCTCCGGATCGCTCCGGGCATGGTCCTCCGAGGCGGCCGATGCCGGGGCTTGCAGTACGGTGCCCGGCAGCTCGCCGAGCCGCTGGTGCAGGAGTCCGGCAAGGCGCCGGGCGGCCGGTCGCAGGGCTTCGACCACTTCGTCCGCGGACTCGACCAGGGCCGCGCCCTCACGGATCAGGCGATGGCAGCCGCGCGCCAGCGGGTTGTGGATCGAGCCCGGAATGGCGAACACTTCGCGGCCACTCTCGCTGGCGTTGCGCGCGGTGATCAGGGCGCCGCTGCGCTGGGCGGCCTCCACTACCAGGGTGCCCAGGCTGAGCGCGGCGATGATCCGGTTGCGGCGCGGAAAATGTTCGGCGCGCGCGGCCGTGCCGGGGGCGAACTCGCTGACGATGCAGCCGCGTGCGCGGATCTGCTCCGCCAACTGGCCGTGCCGGGCCGGATACACCCGATCCGGGCCGGTGCCGACCACCGCCACCGTCGGCTCGCCGGCGTCGAGCGCGGCGCGATGGGCGGCGGCGTCCACGCCTTCGGCCAGACCGCTGGTCACCAGCAGCCCGCTGCGCGCGAAGTGGGCTGCGAACGCCGTGGCGTTGTCGCGGCCCCCGGCGCTCGGATTGCGGCTGCCCACGATCGCCACCTGGGCGCGCCACAGCAGGTCGGCGTCGCCGCTGGTGCACAGCGCCGGCGGCGGGCTCGGCGCCTCGCGCAGCAGCTCGGGATAGTCCGGATCGGACCAGAGGATCAGACGGTTGCCCGGCTGGGCCAGCCACTCGCGGTCGAAGGCCTGCTGTCCGGCAGCAGCTTCGAGGAAGGCGCGCAGGACAGGCTCGCCCACCCCGAGTGCGCGCAGGCGACGCGCATCGCCGCGCCCCAGCGCGGCCTCGGCTTCGGCGGGCTGTTCGGCCAGCGCACGCAAAACGCGCCCCGGCAAGGGGGCGCGCAGTGCGGCAAGCCAGATTTCGGCGGACAGCGCCAAGTGCAGCGTGGTGGGTTCAGCGCGGCAGGCGGTCCGGTGCCTTGGCGATGCTGTCCACCGCCACCGGGCGGATCGCATCCATCACCAGGCCATAGCTGACTTTGTCGAAGGTGCGGAAGATCATCACGTGGCCGAGGAACTCGTCGGGCAGCTTGACCTTGTTGGAGTGCCACTCGGCCGCGAGCCGCGTGCGGTGGGCCATGCCGTCGGCGACGCGGTCGCCCTCGGCGTGGAGCGCGAACACCTGGCCGTTCTCGATACCCTCGCGGGCCCCGGCCGACAGCGCCACCACGTCGCGCGGGCCGCCGAAACGGTAGTAATCGGTGACCGCCAGCACCCGCATGTTGGCGGGAATCCGGTTGGGCGCGCGCGGGGTGAACACCAAGTCGAAGCCGGGGTGCTGGATCGGCATCAGCAGGTCGCCGGCCCTGACCTCGCGGCCTTCGGGCGCCAGCAGCAGGGTGGCCGGATCGCCGCTGCGGGTCACTTCGGCGGTGGTGATGTCGGCCACCTCCCAGCCCAGCACCTCGAAGCCGTTGTCCGAGGCGGCGTAGTAGGCCCACTCGATGCCGGCGGTCTTGGGCTGCAGGCCGTCGGCGGCGGTCCAGTCGTCCTTCTTGAGACGGACGCGGCCCGAACCCGGGTGCGGGTGGGCGGCGTAGCGCACGGTCGGTCGCACGATCGCCCAGCGCTGTCCGGGCTGGAAGTCGTGGCCGCGGGCATAGATGACCTGGCCGGACGAGCCGCGCAGGCGGTTCTCCTCGATCGCCAGCACATAGGGCACGTCCCGCGGGCGCTCGTCGAAGACGCGCATGCGCTTCAGGAAGGCCTCGACCTCATGCAGCGGAATGGCCGGGATCGCGTCGTCGCGATCGCGGCGGATGCGAGGCTCGCGGCCGGACACGCCAAGGCGCGGGCGACCATCCAGGTAGGCCAGGCTGATCACGTCGCCAGGGAAGATCAGGTGCGGATTTTCGATCTGCGGATTGGCCTGCCAGATTTCCGGCCACAGCCAGGGCTGGTCGAGGAAGCGGGCGGCGATGTCCCACAGCGTGTCGCCCTTCTGCACCACGTAGGTGTCGGGGTGATCGGCGCGCAGTCCCTGGGCCGCCACGCAGGTGGCAAAGGTCAGCGCAGCTGCGGCGACAACCGAAAGCAGTTTTTTAAGCATGGCGGCCATCTACCTGATTTACCTAGCAGGTTTGGTCCGCACTATAGCGTAAAGATTTGTGGATTAGAAACGGTTCAGCGACAGTTTTGGCGACCCTGTGGAGGCCGTCACGCTGTACGCCGCATTCAGGCCTGCGCTGATATCCTTCAACGGGTCGAAATCCGTCTCCACCCTTGCCGGCATTGGCCGGCCACGGCAGGTTCCCCATGGCCAAGCTGACCATCCTCGAGTTCCCCGACCCGCGCCTGCGCACCCGCGCCCGCGAAGTGCGCCCGGAGGATTTCACCCCGGCCCTGCAGCAGCTGATCGACGACATGTTCGAGACCATGTACGAGGCGCCGGGCATCGGCCTGGCCGCCACCCAGGTGGATCGCCACCTGCGCTTCATGGTGATGGACATCAGCGAGGACAAATCCGAGCCGCGGGTGTTCATCAACCCCGAAATCATCGAAAGCGACGGCCATCAGATCTACCAGGAAGGCTGCCTGTCGGTGCCCGGCATCTTTGCCGATGTCAGCCGCGCCAACCAGATCACGGTGCGCGCGCTCGACCGCCACGGCCAGAGCTTCGACCTCAAGGCCGATGGCCTGCTGGCGGTCTGCATCCAGCACGAGATGGACCACCTCGAAGGCAAGGTCTTCGTGGACTACCTGTCGCCGCTCAAGCGCGAAATGGTGCGCAAGAAGCTGGCCAAGCAACGCCGCGGCGCGGCCTGATCGCCCCTGCAGCGCGCACCACGCGTGTGCGCGCCGGAGACCCACCCGAGATGACGAAGCCCCTGCGTCTGGTGTTCGCGGGAACACCGGAGTTTTCCGTGCCGCCCCTGGACCTGCTGCTGGCCGGGCCTGATCGCCTGCTCGCCGTCTACACCCAGCCCGACCGTCCGGCCGGGCGTGGCCGCCAGCTGCAGCCAAGCCCGGTCAAGCAGCGCGCCGCGGCCGCCGGGATCGAGGTGCGGCAGCCCCTGGACTTCAAGGATCCCGAAGAGCGCGCGCGCTTGGCGGCGCTGGAGCCCGACCTGATGATCGTGGTCGCCTACGGCCTGATCCTGCCGCAGAAGGTGCTGGACATCCCCCGCTTCGGCTGCTGGAACCTGCACGCCTCGCTGCTGCCGCGCTGGCGCGGCGCGGCACCGATCCAGCGCGCGATCGAGGCCGGCGACGCCGAGACCGGAGTCGACCTGATGCGGATGGAGCGCGGGCTGGACACCGGCCCCGTGCTGCTGGAGCGACGCACCGCCATCGCGCCCGACGACACCGGTGGCCGCCTGCACGACCGGCTGGCCCTGCTCGGCGCCGAGGTGCTGCGCGAGGGCCTGGATCGGCTGCGGCAGGACCAGCCGCTGCCGGCCCGCGTGCAGCCGGACGCAGGCGTCACCTATGCACGCAAGCTCGACAAGGCCGAAGCGCGGCTGGATTTCAGCCAAGCTGCCGCGGTGCTGGAGCGTCGCGTGCGCGCCTTCCACCCGTGGCCGATCTGCGACTGCGAAATCGCCGGCGAGCGCCTGCGCGTGCATGCCGCCGAGCGGATCGATGCCCCCGCCGATGCCGAGCCCGGCACGCTGCTGGCGGCGACACCGCTGGGCCTCGACATCGCCTGCGGCGAGGGGGCGCTGCGGCTGACCGTGGTGCAGCGCGAGGGCGGGCGTCCACAGCCGGTGGCGCAGTGGCTGAACGCTTTCCGCGGAACCCTGCCGGCATGAGCCGCGAGCACGGCCCCACCGCCGTTCCCGGCGCGCAGGTGCGCGCCGCCGCCGCCCGCGTGCTGGTCGAGGTCCTGTCCGGCCGCTCGCTGAAGGCCCAGCTCGCCCAGCAGTTGGGCACCCTGGCGGACAGCCGCGACCGCGCGCTGTGCGAGGCGATCTGCCATGCCGCCCTGCGCCGACGGCTGCGCTACGAGGCCGTGCTGGCGGCCTTGCTGGAGCGTCCGATCGCGCCCAAGGCGCGCGCCGTGTTCGCCCTGCTGCTGGTTGGCCTGGCCCAGCTCGACGCCCTCCAGCAGGCCCCGCATGCGGCGGTCGCGGCTACCGCCGAAGCGGCGCGCACGCTCGGGTTTCCAGGGCACGTCGGGCTGGTCAACGCGCTGCTGCGTCGTTTCGCCCGCGAGGCCGGCGAATTGCTGGCCGGCGACGAAGCCGAGGACGCTCGCCGCAGCCATCCGGCCTGGCTGCGCGAGGCCATCGAGCGCGACTGGCCCGCCGACGCCGCGACGATCTTCCGCGCCAACCTGGAGCAGGCGCCGCTGTGGCTGCGCCTGCAGCCCGCCGCCGGCGCGATCGAAGCCTTCGTCCCGCGGCTGGAAGCCGCCGGGGTACGCGTGGTCGAGCGGCGCGACCGCGCGCTGGCGGTGGCCGAGGCCGGTGACCCCGCGCGCCTGCCGGGCTTCGCCGAGGGCGCGTTCCTGGTGCAGGACTTCGCTGCCCAGCAGGCGGTCGAGGCGCTGGCCCCGCAGCCCGGCCAGCGCGTGCTGGACGCCTGCGCCGCGCCAGGCGGCAAGGCCGCGCAGATCGCAGCCAGCGGTGCGCGCCTGCTGGCCTTGGACAGCGATGCCCGGCGCCTGCGCAAGGTGGGCGAAACCCTGCAGCGGCTGGGCTTGCAGGCCGAGCTGCACTGTGCCGATGCCGCCGATACCGCCGCCTGGTGGGATGGCCAGCCCTTCGACCGCATCCTGATCGACGCGCCGTGCACCGCGACCGGCGTGATCCGCCGCCAGCCCGACATCCTGCTGCACCGGCGCAGTTCCGACCTGCCTGCGCGGGTGGCCGAGCAGGCGCGCCTGCTGCGCGCGCTTTGGCCTTTGCTGGCCCCGGGCGGGCGTCTAGTCTATGCGACCTGCTCCGTGCTGAAAGACGAGAACGAGCACCAGATCGATGCCTTCCTCGCCGCCCATGCCGAGGCCCGCGCGCTGGACCTGCCCGACGCGCTCGGCCGTCCGGCAGGCGCTGGGCGCCAGCGCCTGCCGGGTGAGGGCGGTGGCGATGGTTTCTTCATCGCCGCGCTGGTGCATGCCTAGCCCGGCCCTGAGTGGACTTGGCCCGGCCCTGCTACTGCTGATGGTGCTCGGCTGCGCTGGCGGCGATGGCGCAGTGCCGAAGGCCGAGGCCCGGCTGGACGCCGTGCGCCTGCTGCGCGGCTCCGCGCAGGCCTCGCTCGAGCTCGACCAGAGCCTGCGCTTCAACCCGCGCATGCTGGATGCGCTCTCCAACGGCATCGCCCTGCGCCTTGAGTACCGACTGCGAGCCTGCGAGGGACGCCTGCAGGCCCGCCCGGCGCTGTGGCTGCGCTATTCGCCGCTGAGCCAGGAGTACGAGCTGCGCTGGCAGGGCGAAGCCGAGGGCCGCCGATTCGAGCGCAGGGCAGCCCTGCTGGCGGCGCTGGATCGGGTGCAGGTGCCGCTGCCGCCGGCGATGGCCGAGTGCGCGGGCGAGGTGCGGCTGCAGCTGGACCGCGCGGCGTTGCCGGCGCCGCTGCGCTTTCCGGCGCTGATCGGGCTGGAGGACTGGCGCCTGCGCGGCCGCATCGCCTGGTCGGCGTCGGGGCCGGCATGAATACGCGCCTGCTGCGCCGGCTCGGCATCGTGGCGGTGGCCGGTGGCCTGCTGCTGCTGCTGCTCTCGGCCCTGTACCTGGCGGCCAGCGCCGAGGGCCTCGGCAACCGCTTCGCCGCCTGGTACCCGCTGGTCTTCGTGGGCGCCGGCCTCGCCGTGCTTCTCCTGGCGCTGGCGATCGGCGCGCGTCTGCTCAAGCTGCGCGGCCAGCTGCGCGCCGGCGTGCCGGGCGCACGCCTGACCCGACGCCTGCTTCTGCTTCTGGTGCTGCTGGCGCTGCCGCCGATCGGCCTGGTCTACGGCTTCGCGGTGCGTTTCGTCGGCACCAGTGTCGACACCTGGCTGCGCGCCAGCACGCCGCAGGCACTCGACGCGGCGCTGGAGATCGCGCGCCTGCAGCTGGAAGAGCGCCGCGAGGACGTGCTGGCCCGCAGTGGCCGCGTGCAGCAGCGGCTCACCCTGGCCGCCGGCGCCCATGGGCCGGCGCTGGAGGATGCGCTGGACGCGGAAGGCGCGCTCCAGCTGGCCCTGTTCGACCTCGAGGGGCGGCTGCGCCACGTCGCCGCCGCCGAGCCCGGCCTGCTGCTGCCGGCGCCACCGTCGGAAGCGGCCCGGCTGGCGCTGGAGGGCACCGGCCGGGAGTTCGCGATCGAGCGCAACGAGGGCCGCATCAACGCCCGGGTGCTGCTGCGGCTGCCGCGCGAGCCACTGCTGCTGCAGGCCCTGTTCGAAGTGCCGGCGCGCCAGGCCGAGCTGGCCGAACAGATCGAGGCCGCGGCCTTCGGCACCCGCCAGGCCCTGTTCCTGCGCGATGCGCTGAAGCAGGTCTTCGTGCTGATCCTGAGCCTGGTCGCCCTGCTGTCGATGTTCATGGCGGTGCTGATCGCCTTCGACCTCGCACGCCGGCTGGTGGCGCCGATCGCGCGCCTGGCCGACGCTACCCGCGCGGTGGCTTCCGGGCGGCTGGAACCGGTGCCGGGCCCGCTGCCGCGCGACGAGCTGGGCTTCCTGGTCGAGAGCTTCAACCGGATGACCGGCGACCTGGCCAGGAGCCAGGCCGCGGCCGCGGCTGCGGCCGCCGAAACCGAGCGCCAGCGCGCCTTCCTGGCGACGGTGCTGGCGCGCCTGTCCTCGGCGGTGCTGGCCGTGGACGCGCAGGGCCGGCTGCAGGGCGCGAACGCCGCCGCCGCCGAGCTGTGCGCGCTCGATCTCGACAGCCTGCAGGGCCTGCCGCTGTCGGCCCTGGGCGAGCGCTGCGTCTTTCTTGCCCCGCTCACCGAGCTGGCGGCGCGGCGTCTGGCCGAGCAGGCGCCGGAGTGGCGGCAGGAGCTGGCGGTGGAGCAGGGCGGCGAGCGCCGCCTGCTGATGCTGCGCGGCGCCAGCCTGCCCGAGGGTGGCCAGCTGCTGGTGATCGACGACACCACCGCGATCGACCGTGCGCGCCGCGATGCCGCCTGGAGCGAAGTCGCCCGGCGCCTGGCGCATGAGGTCAAGAACCCGCTGACGCCCATCCAGCTCTCGGCCGAGCGCCTGCGTCGTCGCGTGCTGCCGCAGCTCGCCCCTGCCGAGGCCGAAGTGCTGGACCGCGCCACCCACACCATCGTCGCCCAGGTCGATGCGCTGAAGACCCTGGTCAACGCCTTCGGTGAGTACGCGCGGCCTCCACAGCTGCAGCTGCAGCCCCTGGAGCTGAACGCCCTGGTCGCCGAGGTCCTGGAGCTCTACGAGCAGGCGCCCGGCCTGCAGCTGGAGCGCAGTCTCGACCCCGCGCTGCCGCCGCTGCGGGCCGACGCAGGGCGCCTGCGCCAGGTCCTGCACAACCTGCTGAAGAACGCGCAGGAAGCGGGCGCCGAGCGTCCGACCCTGTGCATCCGGGTGCTGACCCGCGCCCAGGTCGACGCCGGGCGAGGCTGGGTGGAGCTGGTCGTGGAGGATGACGGCCCCGGCCTGCCCGAGGGTTTCTCTTCGGACTGGTTCGAGCCCTACCGCAGCAGCAAGCCGCGCGGCACCGGGCTGGGTCTGGCGATCACGCGCAAGATCGCCGACGAGCACGCCGGCCAGCTGCTGGCCGAGAACCGTGCCGAGGGCGGCGCCCGCTTCAGCTTGCGTCTGCCGATCTGAGAGCCATCCGCCTGCTGCGGCCGCCGCTTGTCGCCCGTGGCGGCAGCGCGCTACGCGATTCCGCCTCATCGGACTTCATTGGGTCCGCGCACCGCGCCTTGCCACAAACGCCCAGCGACGGCGTCTGGATTTCCTCACGCGCTCCGAGGGCGGGATCCCGGTAGCGCGCAAGCGGGATTCCCGGCTGCCCGTGGCGCAGGCCAGGGCCGCGGCGGAGCCGGCGCCCGCGGTACCTGAAGCCCAAGGCCCGGGCTCGCGCCGTATAGTCGGTGCTGGCTCAACGGGGAGGGAAGCCAATGAACAGCGTGCGCCAGATCCTGAAGTCGAAGTCCGCCGAGGTGCTGTGCGTGGCGCCGGAGACGCCGGTGCTGGAAGTGATCCGGCTGATGGCCGAGCACGGCATCGGCTCGGTGCTGGTGGTGCGGGGTGACGCCCTGCTCGGCATCGCCACCGAGCGCGACTATGCGCGCAAGGTCATCCTGCGCGGCCGCAGTTCGGCGGACACGCCGGTCTCGGAGATCATGTCCAGCCCGGTGGTGACGGTCGGCCCCGGCGAGGATCTCCGTCACTGCATGCAGATCGTCACCGAGCGCCGCATCCGTCATCTGCCGGTGGTGGAGGATGGCCGGCTGATCGGCCTGGTCTCGATCGGCGATCTGCTGAAGTGGGTGATCCGCGAGCAGGAGCAGGAGATCGAGCACCTGCAGCAGTACATCGCCGGCTGAGAGCATGTGAGAACCATCCGCCTGCTGCGGCCGCCGCTGGCCGCCCGTGGCGGCAGCGCGCTACGCGAATCCTGCGGTCACCGCTTCACCGGACTTCATGTATTCGCGCAGCGCGCCTTGCCACGA
>JARWLF010000434.1:0-16446 GCA_029853055.1 Scenedesmus sp. KT-U
GAGACCCCCGGTCCAGGTCCCGCGTGCCGTGATGCGGGGCCCTCCAGAATGGAGTGGGGCAGCGTGTTCAGACCCGATGATCAGGTTTGCATACGACTGTCAGAAGCGGCCTGCCTGAGTAGGACATCATGAGCGAGACCTTAGACACCCGAATCGGTGAAAGCGAGCGCGCCTTCCCGTCGATCGCAGTCATGCGGGAGCTCTACGAGGCGGCGTTTCCGTTCGCCCGTGACGACGTGATCGGCCCCGACGCGAGAGACCGCCTGCAGCGCGCCATCACGGCGGCCCAACAGGAAGTTCTCGACTGTCTCCTCGGAAACCCGCGCCAGCCTGCAGGCGAGTCCGAAGCGCGAACGAGGACGATTGCGCAGGACTGAGCGTCGGACATGCGGCTCCGCCTCGCCGTGAGCCGCATGACCGATGGGGAAAAGAAAGCGATGACCGTTCCCGAGACCACGACTTTCGTCTATCCGCGCCGGAACGGGACGGTGACCCTCGAGGGTACGCTCGTCGGGGAGAGCCGCACCCGCGACGGCGCTCCGGTCGCGTTCTACGCCTTCTTCGACGTGGAAGGGCCCAATCGCGGCTTCATCGCGCACGATTTCTGTGCCTTCATCGATGGCGAGAAGGTCGGCTATCTGACGGTGGGCTATGTTCCCAACGCCCGCTTCGGTCTCTTCAATCCGACGATCTTCAATTACATCGACAATTTCGGCGGCGGCTTTCCGGGTCTCGGCTCGCCCTTCGACGAGGACGTCGTCGATCCCTCGAGGCTCGAGGGCGATGCCTTTCACGACTTCGCGCGCAAGGCGCTTTCGCATCTGCGCCACAGAGGCCCCGTGCCCGACGACCTCGATATCGCGGGTCTCGAAGCGCTCCTCGCCGACAATCAGACGCTCCAGCGTCATCTCGCCGACCGGCGTGCCTTCGTCGCGCATCATATCGACCGGCCGCTCGTCGGCTACGTCAATACAAAGGGCAATGCGAACAAGGGCCTGTCGTGCGACCATTCGGGCCGCGGCATCGGCGTGCTCCTCTATCTCGTGACCGCACGCCGCCTCGCGGACGAGGGTCTCTTCCTGCATGCGAGCTCGCTGCAATCCGACAAAGCCGCGTCGATCTGGGAACGGTTCTCGCGAGCCGGCTGGACGACTCGGCGCGATCGCGGCAAGCGGCTCGTGCTCGATCCGTGCAGATTGCCGGACATTTCGAACCCGCAGGCGTTCTTTGCCGCCGGCTGAGAACGCACGCTCTCGCTCGATCCGAGGCGACGATCGAAAGAAGAGGGGGACGGGCGGTGACGCTCGTCCCCCTTTTTTTTGTTCAGGAGCGCACTCGCCGTGGCTCGTCCCGCTCACATCTCCACAGGGCGGTCGCGTTCCGGCCTGCTTCTGGAAGACGTTGGCATGCGGCGCTCTTCCTCGAGAACGAGGGCCCGTGCCAAAACGCTCCTCTGCTTGATGTCGGCGATCAAGTCGTCGAGTTCTGCTCGTGTATAGGACGGCCGTTCGCGGAAGTGGCCCCAGCTCGTCCTGAGATCCTTCAGGTTCTGCAGCGGCGTGTAGCCGTCCTTGTCCGGCTTCTCGAAATCACCGCCCGCTTCGAACACGGCGCGCATCAGGGGAACGTTCTTCGCCCCGACCGCCATCTGTGCCGGCGTGTGGCCGTGCGCGTCCGGCCGATCGATATCCGCACCAAGACGCACCAGGACCGGTATCGCGCGGGTGCATTCCTGGTAGGTCGCGAGATGGAGCGGCGTCCATCCCCCGTCGTCGGCTCGATCGACTCGTCCGCCGGCCGCATGGATGATCTCGAGCATCGCTTCTGCGTGACGGCCGAGGACGGCCTCGTGCGCCGGCGTCGATCCCCGGGCGTCGGTCGTGTCGACGTCGATCCCCAGTCGGACGACCTCTGCGAGCATCTCGGGCTTGTCGGTCTGTACCGCGAGATGGACGGCCCCCTTCCCGTTGCTGTCCGTGCCTTCGAAGCGCGTGCCCGTCTCGCCGAGCAACCGGACGGTCTGTGGCGTTCCCCATAGGATCGCGCAATGCGCCGGGCTCATCCCCCTGCCCGGCACGACCTCGTCGAAGTCGACGCCGAGGTCGCGCAGCGTACGGATCATGTCTGCATGTCCGCGCATCGCGGCGATCGTCGCCGAAGAATTGCCGAGGCCGCTCGGCTCGGCGAGGGAAACGCCCTGCGCGTGGAGGCGACGAATGGTTGCCACATCGTCGGTGCGAACGGCAGTTTCGATGTCTTCACGCACGAGTCTTCTCCTTTGACATCCCATAATCATAAGGGATCGCAGTCGAAGAGGCGGCGTGATCGCGTGTTTTACCTCGCGGCGTCATTTCGATCGGGATCGACGCAGTAGAGTCGAGACAATTCGTGTGACGAGCATGGCGATCGCCCCGGAAAAGACGAAGGCGTCGAAGGTCTCGACCCTATTCCATGCGTCGGGAACCTCGCCGTGGACGAGCCGCAAGACGACATAGGTGGCGCAGAGCCCGAAGACCCCGAAGGCCGCACCGGCTCCGGCGGTCGCTCCCCAGGACATGATCGTGTCTCTCATCGTCCGCCTCGTCGTCGGGCGATCAGCCTCTCCCGAATACCGATGAGAGATAGGTCGCCGAAAGCCTGTGCGCCACGCCGAGGGCCTCGAGGGGAAACGGCGTCGATACGCCGGGATCTCTCGGGGGTCGTCGAGCGGGGTGCCGCGACCCCCGAGAGACGAGGAGACGAGCGTGTTGTGCATCAGACCGATGAAGACCCGCGACGTCGAGAGGCTGTCGCGGGCCTATGCTCAGGACAAGGACGATCTCGCCCCCGCTTGCGATTTGTCCGATCCGATGGTTCTCGCACGCTTCGCGCACCTCTTCGACCTCGTCGAGGAAGGCGGGCAGCTCGTCGGATCCTTGTCTTTCTACGAGGATCCGATCGGTCCGTCGATCGGGTTCTGGATCGCTCCGGAAGCGCGTGGGCGGGGTCTCGCGACACGCGCCCTGCGCCTGTTCTTTCGCACCAGGGCCGTCAGACCGCGTCTGTGCGCGCAATGCTGGGCCGACAACATGGCGAGCATCGCCGTCCTGAGAAAAGTCGGCTTCACGCAGATCGCTCGAGGGACCATGCCCTGCGGGCGCGAAACCCTCACGTTCGAGCGCCTGTTCTCGGCGCGCGCATGCGCCTCTGTGTCCATCGTCGCCGCACCGGTCGAGGCGTCGGCTTGAAATCGTAATGGCGCCCGTCGTGGTGCCGCCTCCCTTCCGTCGGCACCACGATCGGTGCCAAGCCCATGGAGATCGCCCGATGGTCGGCAATCATGAATCCGTCTCGTCTCTTTCGTCCGGGACGATCGCGACCGCACCCGCCGTGTCTCCCGAGACGATCGATCGCATCGAGACTCCGGCCTCGATCGTCGAGGCGATGGTGATGCTCGCCGGCATCGAGAGCACGCATCTGTGCCTCGAGCCGTCCGCCGGCGCGGGCGCGCTCGCGCGCGCGATGGGCGATGTCGTCGGTCGGCCGCGCGTGCACGTCTGCGAGCTGGATTGGCGCCTGGCCGATGCACTCCGGGACCAGGGCTTCGGCTTCTGCGTTCAGGGCGACTGGTGCGCGATGCGCGATCCGCTCGCGGCCTACGATCGCATCCTGATGCATCCCCCGGCTTCCGAAGACGACGGCGTCGCGCACGTCTCCCATGCGCTCGATTATCTCGCGCCCGGCGGTCGGCTCCTCGCCGTCCTGCCGATGGATTTCGTCGAGGGAACGAGCCGCGCGCACAAGCGCCTCGCCAAGGCGCTCGCCGATTACCGCGTCTCGACCTTCACCCTTCCGTCCGAAGCGTTCGGGATCCCCGCGCGCGGCTTCTGTCTCCTGATCGTCGACGACCTGCGTCTCGAAAAGGCGGCCTCCTGAGGGCGTCTCGCCCCGTCATCCTGCCTGATCGGTCGCGTCGTCCACGCCCAGACCCTCTCTTCCAAGAAGGCTTCCCGTCTCATGCCCATGCTCTCCCCGCTCGGATCCGCTCCCCTCTCGCGCCGCGTCGGTGTCGAGCCGCGCTTCCTTCTCGACGAGTACCGTCACGACGGCGGCACGGTCTACGCGCTCAACGACGCGGGCGTGAACCGTTTCACCGCGCGGCTCGAGCCCGGCTACGTGTCGGGCGTCGGCGCCAAGAACGGGCTCGCGACGAGCCAAGCCGAAATCGAGGCGACCGCGCGGCTCTTCGCGGCCTCCCCGCGGATGTACGACACGCTCCTGCGGGCGCGCGCCGATCTGATGGCGCTCGCGGGAGACGTTTTGGGTGTCGCGGAGGCGCTCGAGCGCATCGACCGCACCATCGCCCAGGTCAACGGCGTCTGTTACCATTGTCTCGCCGGCGCCGGAGAGCGCTGCCGCACCGTGTTCGATTCCGGCGAATGCGTCGCCGACGTCGAATATTCGCAGGAAACGAGCGCGGCCTGACCGCACGAGGAGGAGAACGTCCATGCCCGCGTTCCTCGATCCGATCATCGTCGTCCCCGGCGTCGTCATCGTGATCGCGGTCGCGATCCTGCTGCATGCGATCGAGAAGCGCCGTCCCTGGTGGACGGCGCTGTTCGTCTTCACGGGGATCGGGATCGTGGTGGGCCTGTCCTTCCTCTGGCACAGGATCACGCCGCTCCTCGCCTGATCCGATCGCACTCTTCCTCGGGAGGCTTCTCGTCGTGCGTCTTCTGCCTGTCGATCCCTATCGCTTCGAGGGCGGCATTCCCGCCATCACCGAGCTCTCGCATGCCGCGGGCACCCCCTTGTCGCCGGGAACCTGGCCGGGCCCGATGTTCTTTCTCGCGCCCGACCGTCGGGAAGACGAAGAGGTCTTACGTCTCATCATCGCCGAGGCCTATCTCGTGCGCGCGATGCGCGCCAACGAGGATCGCGGCGGGCGCTATTTCCTCGCGCTCACGCCCGAAGGCACGATCGGGCGCAATCTGTGTCTCTCGCTCCTCGTGCCGGACGACGACGAGGGTCGCGCGCGTCTCGCCTCCTTCAGGACGCAAGCACAGAAGATCTTTCGTGATCATCCCGATCTGCAGGTCTTCCACCAGTGCCGGTCGGAGGATTACGACCTGTTCGAATTCTGGACGCCGCGCCACGACCTCGTCCTCGACGTCGTCGCGCGCATTCTCGATGCGACGCGCCTTCGTCTCGAGCGTCGCGAGCCGACGCCCGCCGAGATCGACACGCTCGCGCCTCGCGAGCGTGTCTGATCGCTCTGACACCCTCCTCGTCGAAGAGCCCGCACGGCCGCGCGCCGTGCGGGCTTTTTTTTCGTCACGGCACTCTCTCGCGACACTCTCCCGACGCGGCGCGGCGCGACCACGATTCGAACCGCACTAGATGTCTTCTCCGAGCACGAGAAACCACAAGAGACGAGACGAACGATGCGGATCATCTGGGAAGAAGGCGACGTCAAAGCACGGCGGATCGTGGTGCGCGACACGGAGCGCTGCATGATCGGCGAGACGTCCGAGGCCGCGGAGGCCCGTTTCGTCATCGTCTCGCTCGATACCGGTCACGTGACGCGTGCCTGTACGCGCGCCGAGATCGCTCATGCCCTGACCGAGCTCGGCTATCTGCCGAGCGTCCTCGCCGACACGACGCATCTGTGAGCCACGGCTTCTCGCCGAGGGCGCGCCGTCCATAGCGCTCTCGGCCGTGCCGACCGTCTTCCGACGGCCCGGCCGAGATGGTAAGGATCGTGTCAGGTAGGAGGGGCTCATGTTCACCGAGGATCTCACCAAGGCGATCGAGAACGGCGTCTGCGACATCCGGGTCTTCGACCTGGTGGACGGCCTGCGTGAAGCCCGCCGCGAGCCCGACGACGCCCATCCGATCCTCTTCTTCCTCTGGCAGGCCCACGAGGAGGGACATCGCGCGAGGACGGGCCTTTCCCGTGAAGATCTCGCCTGGCTCGACGGCTCGGATGACTGCGATCTCGACGTGGCCACCAGGTTCGACGGTGCGAGCGACATCGACGCGCGCATTCCCTTCGCCCGCAGGCTCTCCGAGGCGGTGGCGGTTCCCACGGACGAGCTTGCGCTCGCTTTCCTCGAGCGTCTCGTCGACGAGGAGGGTCTCTCGGGTCGCATCGCGCAGATCGCGCTCTTCGACATCCGCCTGCCCGAGGGGCTCGCGCCGGATGTGGACCACTTGCACCGCGACCCCGAGAACCTCGCTCTCGTCTGGGTGTTCGGCTGCGACGATGCCTCTCTGTCCCGTGCGGTGACCGCCGCTATCGACAAACGTCTCGCCTTCATGTGCACGCACGTGCTCGGCACCTGCGACGACGTCGCTCTCGACCACGCGCGCTCTTCTCTGCCGGTTCTCTGACGTCTCGTCGGACGGTTCGAACCGCGACGATCGGGTCGTCGAAGAGCCGCGTCCACACACCCTCCTTCGGCTCCTGTCTCCTCTATTCATCGAATAGAGACCATTACTCTCGTCCTCAGACCGGGAGAAATGGCGAGTAAAGGCGCTCGTCTCGTCGAGAGAGCCCCTTCACTCGAGGAGACGAAGTCATGGTCGGTACCAGAGGTAAGCCCGATATTCTCGATCGAATCGTCGTCGTCTTCGAGCGGCTGCGGGTCGGGAGAAGCTCCGTCGTCTGTCCGTCCTGGCCGCGCGAGCGTGCGCGTTCCGTCGTCCTCTTCGCGCCGCTCGGCCTCCTCGCCTATCTCTGCCTCGCTTATGCCGCGCTGGTCGTCGGCGCCGGCGCGATGCAGGCCCTGATCGAGCTCGCCGCTCGGGTCGTCGCCTCGGTGCCCTTCGGTGTCTGAGCGTCGTCCGAACGCCTCGCCCTCACCCCGTCACGAGAGACCAGAACCCATGGATGTCGCCATGACCGTCCGGCCCCGCGCCGGCGCGCGTCGCGTCTTTCACGCGGCCGCCCTTCTCATCGTCGCTCTCGCCTGTCTCGGCTGCACGCGCGCCTCGGCCGGCACCCTGCCCGTCTCTTCGGCGCCGGCCGCGACCTTCGGTCCGACCACCTCGATCATGGGCTGGGTGGTGTTCTGCCACGAGCATCCGGAGGAATGTACGCTCGATCTCGGCGAGCCCGAGACCATCACGCTCGATGCGCACACCTGGGCACTCGTAAACGCGATCAATCGCAGCGTCAACGAGACGATCGCCCCCGTCACCGATTGGGAGCTCTACGGCGTTCGTGATCTGTGGACGTTTCCCGATTCCGGAAAAGGCGATTGCGAGGATTACGCGCTTCTCAAGCGTCGCCTCCTCGCAGGCCTCGGGTTGCCGCGCCGCGCCATGCTCATGACCGTCGTCCTCGACGAGAACGGCGAAGGCCACGCGGTGCTCCTGTTGCGCACCGACCGCGGAGACCTCGTTCTCGACAACAAGCGCGACGAGATCCGCCATTGGTATCGCACGGACTACACCTTCGTGAAGCGCGAGAGCGGACAGGCGCGCGGCTTCGTCTCGCTCGGCTGGACGCGCTCTCCGACGACGACCGCCCACAACCGATGACGGGCTCGACGCGCGCGGGGTACGGGTGGCGCGCGCAGACGCGCGCGCATCACGATCGCGTGTCGGTGCGCGCGCCGGAAACCGTCTGCGAAACACCGTCGTCGCGGAACTTCCGGCGCGCACGGCCCCTCTTCGCGACGGGTCGCCTCGCGCCCGTGCGTGGGGTCGGGGCGTCTTCGTATCGTGGAGCGCGCTCCTCGTCGCCTATCTTCTGCACGAGAAGACAGGTATCGGAGAGACGTCATGCAGCGAGCGCCGCACAGAGCCCCGTCGGGGCCGTCTTTCGATTTCGGCCGCTTCATCCAGATCATGATCACGAGCTTCATCCTGCTCGAAGTGTTTCTGTTCGTCAGTCTCCTGATCGCCGGCTGATCGTCGTCGGCTCTCGCGAGGGTCGATCCCCATGAGTCGCCGCCTCACGCGAATCCGCATCGGTGCCTACGGTGCCGGCCTCTGCGTTGCGCTCGCGCTCGTCCCTGCGGGGCTGTCTCTTTTCTATTTCTCGATCGGCTGTCTCGCGGCGCTGACCTTCTTCCTGCATCACCTCGTCGCCTCCCGCCCGTGCGGCCGCGCGCTCCTGATCCTGTTGTCGATCGCCGTCCTGGTCGCCTGGCCTCTCGTTCTCGCGATTGCCTTTCTCGACGCTCTGTGCGACGAGGGGATCACGGCCTAGAACACGACGGCGCGCGCGGGCGTGCCGATCTCCTCATCCCCGTTCTCGACGGATAGACTTTCCGGCGCGGACCCCGAACCTAGCTCCTCGAGAGAGGAGAGACCCATGCGACATACTCTTCCCCGCGCGTTCTCGCGCTCCTCGCGGCTCTCGAGCGATTTCGGTCGCTTCCTGCGCAACTACCTGATCGCCTTCCTCGGCGCCGATATCGTTCTCATCCTCCTCTATCTGTTCGCCTTCTAGGCTCCATCGGCCGCGGGCGCATTCGTCTCGTCGCGGGCGCGCACCCCTTCGGGTGCGGCGCGCACCCGCGTCGCCGTCTCGTCAGGGAGTAGGTAAGCAATGTCCGACCGCCACAAGGACTGGCGCCTCGTCGATGCTCGGAAGGCCAGCATCGCCGAGATCCTCGCCGACGTCTCCATGATCCCGATCGGCCGCACGCCCGAGGAGGACGCGCTCGCCCTGTTTCTCGAGATGCGTCAGATCCGCTCGCACGGCCGTGCGCTCGAGGTCATGCGCGACCGGCTCGCCCGGCTCGACGACGCCTACCGGCCCGTCCCTCTGAACGGCGATCCCGAGCCGCTGCGTCCCTGTCTCGCCGAGAGCTCGTTCACCAAGATCGTGAACCTGATCATGCAGGCGACCGGGCTCGGCCTGACGACCGCCGCGCGCGTCGCCGGTCATCTCGTGATGACGGGCTCGGACGAGGATCGCGAGCGCCTCCTGCCGACCTTCCCGGTCGCCGCGCGCTGGGCTCTCGAGACCCCGCAGAGCGAGGCGGCCTGAGACTTTCCGGGGAGAGAGGAGCCCTGCTCCTCGCCCTTCCACTTCTTTCCGTGAGGCGGCTCGCATGTCGGGCCGCTCTGCGGTAGTCTCGTGATCGGACGAGGGTACGGTTCCATGATTTCCACGAAGCGGACGATCGATGCCATCGCGATGATCGCTCATCTCTCGGGCGGTACCGTCAGCGAATCGCGGCTCTTGGCGGTGCTCTACCGGGTCGAGCGGCACTGCACCCTCGTGCGCGACCGGTACTTTCTCGACGGACCGCTGCAGACGAGCGACATCGGTCCCGTCCATGCACAGGCCTACGACCTCGTCGACTATTCGGGCGATCACGGCCCCTTCTGCATCGAGGACGGTCTCGTGATCGCGCGCGACGGTCTCACCGAGAACGATCTCGGCGAGTTGAGCCGCGCCGATTGGACGGCCGCACGCGAGATCGTGGCTCAGACGCGCGATCTCGACGACGACGCGCTGATCGCGCAGTCGCGTTCGCTTCCCGAGTGCGGGCTCGCCGACAGTCACGGCGGCGCGCTGAGCCATTACGACATTCTCGTCGCCGCCGGCCGCTCCGATGCCCGGGCGATCGCCGACCACATCGAAGAGATGCAGTCGATCGGCCTCGCCCTCGAATCCATGCGCGCCTGAAGGGGTGTACGCACCCCTCGACCTCCCCCATCGCGAGGACGACGTCCATGTTCCATCTCGCCCACGCCACCCTCTTTGCCGGTCTCGCCGCCGCGGCGCTCTCCACGACCGCCGCCGAGATCGACGATCCGACGCTCGATCCCGAAGCCCGTGACGCCCTGCTGCGCCGGCGCGAAGAGGAGGCGGCCGCGCGCCGCGCCCGCCGTGCCGCAGAGCGCGCCGCAATGCAGGAGCGCGAGGCCGCGCGTCGTGCCGCCATGACCCCCGAGGCGCGCCGCTACGAGGACGCGCGACGCGGCGACGGCTACGTGCCGCACCAATCGGCCCGCGAGCGCGCACGGGCTGCCAAGCGCATCGAGAAGGAACGAAAGAAGCTGATGCGCAGCGTGCGCCCCGCGCCGACCCGCTGAACGCGCGATCGAGAGATCTCGAGAGCCTATCCACCTCGACACGACAGGGTTCTGCCATGAACGATCACAAGGACGAGTCGACGAAATCCGACATCCCGCGCTGGCATCAGGGCTTTCGCCCCTACGCGCATGGCGAGACCTGGGATGCGATGACCCCGCGCGAGCGCCGCGGCGCCTTCGTCGGCGACCTCGTCGTCGGCTTCGGTGGCGCGGGTCTCCTGTGGTTCCTCGCCACGCTCTTTACGGGTGGGTGAGGGCACGATGTCGTACGTTCCCTTCGATCCGGAAGCCTTCGCCGATCGCGTCCAGGCGCAGATGGCGGCTCGAACCGTGAGCGAGCGTCGCTACGAAGAGGCGCGCGAACGTGGCGGCTACCGCCCCCCATCGATCGACGCGTGAGACCACGCGCGCGCAGCGCCGCGCCGAGGCCCGCGCAGCGCGTCAGACCGGCGCGAAGACGCATCCTGCGTGACCTGTGCTCCGGTGAGCCCGGAGCCGTCGGATTTTCGCGTCAGGCCTCGCCGGGAAGCGGGATCTCGACGCCAGGATCCTCGAGTTTGTCGGACGGCTCGAAACAATCGAAGCCGACCTCGTCCTCGGGATGCATGATTTCCTCGACGAACGTGTGACCGAACTTCGTGCGCCGATAATGGAAGCAGCGACCGTCCCACCGAGCGACAGTGGCGTTTCTCGATCGGCCTCGATAATAGGCGCCGATCTCGAGGTCGCTCTTGGGAATCATCGGATCGACTCGGCTTCGATATGGCGTTTGTCGGCCTACAGATAGAGGAGAAGACGGTGCATAACAAGCTTCGCCAACAGAAGCAGCTGGGCAGGCGATCCGGACGGCGTCGTGCGATCGTCACGCCAAACGTCGTCGACGCGTCGCATGCGCGCGCCCGCGGCAAGCCCGTCGGAGCCGAAGGCAAAGGGCCGTTCGCGGCCTGCGTGACCGGACTGGCGGATCGTCTGGCCGCGTGCCTGTCGACGAGCGCCGCCACGCGTCGCTGACGGCGATCGCGGCAGCGGAGCGCCGAGCCGTGCCCGAACATCCGCGCAAAGTGCGGATGATCCAACACGACTCGATGACGAGGAGGTCGACATGATCGAAGGGATCGGACGCGCGGGTCGGGCTCCGGACCTGCGCAAAGAGGTCGAGGCGGTCAGACGATCCCTTCGACCCGAGAGCCAGCGCCTGCGTGCCGCATTGGCGAAACAGGTCCTCACCGAAAGAGAGCCGCCCGTATCGGTCGGCGGTAGCCACACCACCGAGCGCGCGGCCGATAATCGGGACGCCGCCAAACGACAGGAAGAGACCCGATCATGAGCAAGATCCTCGACCGTCTCGTCGACGCGGGTGGTTTTCGTATCGAGACGATCCTCTGGCCGATCGCCTGCGGCCTCTCCGAGAACGCGCAGAGCGAGGAGTTCGAGACCTTCGTCGAGGAGGTCTTTCACGACACCTCGGCGACTTCCCCGCTGTGGACGAGCGCGCCGTTCCTCGCGCGGATCGCCGAGCCCGAGAGCGGCTGCGACCCGGAAGAGGTCGCCGAAGCGATGCTCGACCTCTTCGTCGACGGCACCATCCCCGAGGAAGCGGTCTTCTTTCGCGTGGCGACGCCGGTACGCCGGTTCACGCCCGATCTGACGTCCTCGGATTACAACTGGGGTCGGTACGACACCGAATGGCTCTACGCGCCGCGGTTTTCCGACGTCCTTCCCCTGGCCGAGGCCTGGGTCGCGCGCAAGATCGCCGAGATGAAGGCCGCCGCGAGCAAGGCCGCCTGAGGGCACGAGAGGACAGGACATGACCGACATCCATCCCCGCCTGGCGCTCGCCGACCAGGCCCTCGCCAAGGCCGCCTATCTCGCCGCGGGATCGCTCGGTCCCGCCGACGAGGCCCTCGCCGCCGATCCGCTCGCAGAGGAAAAGCGCCCCAAGGGTCGGGCGGCACGCGGGATCGATCACGTCTTCCTGGCTCGGGTCCCCCGGACGCCGTTCGTGTTCTGGATCGGGCGCGATGCGAGCGGCCACTTCTCTCCGGTCGGCGATTTCCTCGAGATCTGCCACGCGCAGACCTGAGGATCCCGACACGGCCCCGATCTTTAACGGAGACCCCGCGATGCTCTTGACGACGCAGACCATCGGACCGGCCCTCGACGCGCTTCGGCTCTCCGACGCCGACCTTGCCAAGGCCTCGCCGCGCGATCAGGTCGCCCTCCTCGTTCTCGACGAGGGTCCGTCCGTCGTATCGCTCGTCGGTCTCTTTCCGCCGCTCGATTGGTCCGTCTTCGACGCCGTTCAGGATCGCGTGGTGAAAGCGATCGCCGAGGCCTGCCGGATCGACGAAGACGATCTCGAGATCGTCTTTCAGACGTGGTCGGTCGAGGATTTCCTCGACTTGCGCAGCTCCGGTTCGATCAGATGCGTGTGACTTCGCTCCGAGGAGGTCTTCATCCATGACCAGTCGAGACGTTCTGCGTCTGTCTCTCGCGGATCAGGTCGCCGCCGCACAGGCCTTCGTCGATGCGCTCGGCGACGTGCCCACGCCGGCGGGCCTCGAGACGGACACGCTCGCGCGCTCGATGCTCCCCACGGGCAAGGCGGCGGACTTCTATTCGGACCTGCGCCTCGCGCGCATCCCCGACACCCCTTACGTCTATTGGGCGGCACGCGTGCCGGCGGGACGCTTCGTGATGGTCGGCGAGTTCATGCACATCATTGGCGACGAGGAACAAGACGATGCTCACCCGTGAAGATAACGAAGAGACCGTGCGCGCGATGCGGGAGCGCGGCCTCCTGCAGGACTACCACGCGGTCGGGGGCGATCGCGTCGCGCATCTCCTCGACACGATCGACGAATTGCGGGCGCGCCTCGTGCTGCGGCCGATCGAGGAAGCGCGCAAGGACGGCACGCCCTATCTCGTCGTCTTGAAGAACGACGAGACGATCCCCGATCACGCGCGTCAATGGCGCGGCGTGATCGCCGTGATGAAGCATCCCGGCATCGCCGCGGACGGCTTCGACATCGGCTGGGTCGTCGACGCCCCCGTCGGGGCGGGCGGGTTCAGGGACGACGCGATCGCGGGTTTCGTCGAGCTGCCCGAGGGTATTCTCGTCCCGAAGGCCTCGGTCGGCTAGACTCGAGGCTCGTGATACGAGGAGAGGGTTCATGTGCACCGAGGTCTATCTCGAAAACGAGAAGCGGCGCATCGCGACCGCACGCGCGCTCGCCGATCTCGTGGGTGGCCGCGACCGGCTCGTCTTCCACGAGGGCGTCGACCTGCGCGAGATGAACGAGATCCTCGATGGCCCCGACGGCGACACGTGTCTGTGCCCGATCGACGTCCACGAGACCTTGACGCGGCAGGATTTCGCCGTGACGCGCGACGACGATTTCTCCGGGTACATCGCCATGTCCCTCCGCCGTCGCGGCGAGAAGACAGACCGCACCGCGTGCCGCCGTCGCTGACGGCACGCGGTGCGTTTTCTCGTTTACTCGCATCGCTTCCTCACTCACCCCTTCCTCGATCCAGCGAGGCCATGATGAGCCTTTCCGCACTCGCTCTGGCCGCGAGCCTTCCTCTCGTCGGCGCCTTCCATCATTTCTGTTGCGAAATGGGGTATCGCCGGGCGAGGCCCCGCGCTGCGGCGGCCTCGGCCGCCCGTGTCTTCCTGATGCTCGCCCTCCTCGTCGCGGCCTATCATGGCGCGGGTCGCCTCTTTGCGGCGTAAGCCTCGGCTCTCTTTCTGAAACTCTCGTCCGGCACCCTCCCCGAAGGAAATCCCATGAGCGACACGACACGAAAGAGACCCGTCATGCGGGTCGAGAAGGCCTTCACCCCGACAGTCGTCTGGTCGGAGAAGAAGCCTGCTCCTCTTCTCCTGGAGAACGATCTCGTCGAGATCGTCGGCAATCAGCTCGTCGTCGACCGCAACGGCATCGGCGTCGCCTACGAGATCGCGGGTGTGTCGTCGGATCACCTGCGTGCGATCGATCTGCCGCAGCCCGAGGTTCCGAGCCACGGCATCTGGGTCTTGCGCGAGGATCCGCGCCAAGAAGCGGTGATCGGGTTCTCCGGTGCGCTCTTCGCCGCCGTGTGGACGCGCGATCCGATCGCCGGCATCGACGCGACGGCCTCCTCCCCCTCTCCGTTCGCCCAGGCACTCGGCGCTGCGACCCACCGCATTCTCTTGCGCAAGGATCGTATCGCCGTCGGCACGTGCGTGGGACGTCCGACGGAGGGTGGCTACATCACGGATGGTCGCGATGTCCTACGGGTCTCGACTCTCGTGACGTGCGACAGGATCGGCGACAGCCCCTTCGTCCATGCGCAGACGCCCGAACTCAAGACTCATCAGATCCCGAGTCTGAGCGTCTTCAAGCCTGTCGGCGACGATGTCGGACATGCGGCTTTCACGAGCGCCGTCGAGCGCCTGGCCGAGCAGCGTGCCGAGGAGGCTCGCAGACGCGATCTGGTGGACCGTCTCGCGCGACCGCGCGATCCGATGCTGAGCTATCACTGGTCCGCGGCGATGGCGCCGCGCCGGCGCAATCTCGACGCCCTCGTCGCGCGCGTTCTCGACGAGGCGCACGATCGTCGCTCGCCGGCGACCGTGCTCGGCATGATCGCGATGCAATCGCGTCGTTCGCGACGGTGATATCGAACGCGGAGCGGCGAACGGGTTCGTCGCTCCGCCACCCCTCGACGGGACGACGGAGCGCCATGCCGGCTCCCGCGAGGAGCGCGCTGCGGATTCGCGGACCTTCAGCCCGGGTTTCGGGCCCGGCGCTCTAGTCGCATCGGTGACCTTCTACACCCGATCTCGCCCGCGGGCGCAGTCCCGAAGGAGACAAGAGCGATGAATGAAGACACATTCTCGACCGTGGTCGTCTGCGAGACCCCGGCGATCGCCGGCATCGTCACACGGGCGCTCCTCGTGCTGGCTCGCGACATTCGCGTCGTGGACGCCTGCTCGCAATCCTCGGCGCTCTCCTCGGCCGAAACGATCGCGAATCTCCGCGGCGGCCGCGTGATCCTCGTGCTCGAGGCCAGGACCGTCTTCCCCGACGCGCTCGCGCTTCTGCCGGGTCAACTCGCCCTCGAGACGATGCCCGAAGGCGTCGAGACGGTCTTTCTCGAGCCCGATGTCGGCGCACTCGCCGCGAAGATGGAACACCTCGTCGCGCAAGCGCTCGGGCGACCGAGGAACGAGGTCGACGCGCTCCTCCTCCACTACGATCCCTCGCGTTTTTTCGTCGAGACGATCGGTGCGGACTGGGCGACGCGCATTCTCGAGACGATGAACGAAGCGGACGCGCAGGCGGTCCTGGCGACGATCGGCATCTCCTCTCGCGGGTGGGGCGCATGATCGGATCGCTCGACGTCAAGACTCTGCGCCATCTCGCCTTTTTGACCGCCATCGTGGCGATCATGGCGGGATCGGACGCAGCCCTCGTTTTCGCCATGGGAGCCTGGCTTCTGTGCCTGATCGTCGATCACGTCGATTCGAAGAAGGGCGGCGCCCGCTGATCGCGGTGGGTGCCGCCCTTCCCCTACGACGTGTATCGGGAGCCTTCGTCATGAGCGGGTTCGATTGTCGGTCCTGCGGGGCCTGTTGCCTGCATGCCGGACCCGTTCCCGTGCGCGCCGAAGACGATTTCGTGCCACGGCATCTGACCCGATCGATCCGCGATGTCCCCGCCTTCCGCCAGGACGATCGCGAAGCGGGGGTGCGCATGATGGGGCGTCGTCTCGGCGGCCGCTGCCTCGCTTTGCGCGGCGAAGTCGGGTCTTGCGTCTCCTGCGCGATCTACGACCGGCGCCCGACGGCCTGTCGGACGTTCCTGCCGGGCTCCGAGGGCTGTCTTGCCGCCCGCGCCGTCATGGCCGACAAGCGCGCCAATCTCGACTGGCGCCCGCGCGGCTACGGACCCGATCCGCGCACCGGCGACTGGTGAGGACGCAGGCTTCCCTTTCTCTCTATCGTGTGTGGTGGCCGGATGCGAAACAACGGACTCGACTATCACCACCCTCGGCGCGACTGGTCGCCCACTTGGGCCGGTCGGCGTACGCGGCGTGGACGCTCTGGCGCGACGGATTTCGGCTTCGACAATTATTGGAACGAACTTCTGCTCAAGGCCCTCGACCCGGCCTATTGCCGGCGCAGCGGAATCGACGTGGACGCCCTTCGCGCCCGCGCACCCTGGCCGCTCGCGAGGCGGCGACGCGCCCTGCCTCTCTACGGACCGATCGTCCACGACCCCCTGCCCTATTCGCGACACGCGCTCGAGCGGCGACGGACGGGACCCGATTTTCGTCACGACGTTCGCCGCCCTATTCGTCGCCGTTCGTGAGGCGGCACGCACGATCATCGTAAGACGACGAAAAGGGAGGGGGGGGGGG
>JARWLF010000435.1:0-22397 GCA_029853055.1 Scenedesmus sp. KT-U
TGTTCACTATAAGGTTGGCTAACTGGTTATTGCCCCATTAAATCAATTGCTGCTGTATAATAATACCTGTGACCAACAAACTCATGCACTTGTTTACCTTGATATCACAGGACAAGGTGGAGGCACGCAATGCTGACTATGTCAAGATTGTACGCCATCTGCACTTCCACAATGTGCCGACAGACAAGCCAGTACAACAGCAGCAGTATGAGGCAGCTGATGTGATTGTCAGCAGCAGCAGCTACAGCAACAGTCCAACAAGGCGGCAGCAGCAGCAGCAGGTGAACAGCATACATGACTTCCTGACAAAGCAGCAAACAGGGCAGCAGCAGGTGCAAGACTACTACGCAGAGGTTAACGCAGCAGGAGGCACTGTGCAGCCCAGAGCATCAGGGCGGTCTGCTGTTGGCACAGCTGGCAGTATCACAGTACGAGATGCTGCAGAAGAAGAGTGGGGTGCAGGTGTACGGGATGCAGAGCTGCTGGTATGGGTTGGGGACTTCAACTACAGAATTGATAACCCTGATGGCTTTGTGGCTGATCGGTCTGACCCTGAAAACAACCCAGTCAATGACCAGCTGCATAGATTCGTGCATAAGAAGGTAGGTGCATGCTTACTGGACCTCTGTGGCAGCCTTCCATGCATGTTTCTACTAGTACCAGCTTGAGATCGCATGTGCAGATGTTTGGTTGTTGTCAGCTGCTTGACTAGACCTCGCTGTGTCCTCTAGCTTGAATCCTGCAAAGCAACGTGTGACAGAGACACAGCAGTCACTGATAGTGCAAGTAAGTACAGTAGCGCAGACCATTCTGTGGGTGTCGTCGTTTGTGCAGATCTCAGCGCAGAGGTACCTAGATCTCCTGTCAGGTGATCAATGCGGTAGGGAGATGGCACAGGGTTGCATCTTCCACAGCTTGGCTGAGGGCCCCATCACCTTCATGCCCACCTACAAGTTTGAGAAAGGTCGGGAGAGCAACAAGATGCAGCCCTTCTATGATCAAGGAGAGAAGAAGAGGGTGCCAGCATGGACAGATAGGATATTGTTTAGAGGCTCTGGACCCCAGCGAAGTGCACTGCAGGCAAACTCTGAGGAGCAACCTGCAGATGTACAGGTACGAGCTGTTGCTGTGATTAGCAGCTGTTTTCCCTGGGCCTCAAAAGCTAAGTATCAATGTGATAGTTTGCTAGGACAGCCGCAGTAACCTCTTTGGGTGAGGGTCATCAAGGCTGCGTTGATGCTGCACTGGCGGTGGATGTAGGCCTGCTGAACCCTTGTCGGTGATGTGCTTGTACAGGTTCACCTTTCCAAGCCAGAGGACTACAACTCGCTGATGGAGGTCAATGACTCCGACCACAAGCCAGTGTATGCTATGCTCAAACTGCGGCTGCCTTGGTATCAACAGCAGCAACAGCGTAGCTGCAGCATGGAGCGACTCTGGCAGGTTGCTGACAGCAGCGGCAGCAGCAACAGTGGTGGGGACATCTCAGCCAGTGGCTCGGTGTCACTCCTGGTGGAACCACAGCAGGTGGTGTTGCAAGGGGCTCTGTGTCCAGGTGGTATGCTGTTGAGCAACCCCAGCAGGAAGGACAGTTGCCTCTTCATGGTTCAGGGTTGTGGGGCAGGGGGAGCCGTGCCATCCTGGCTTGAGGTTTCACCTGCTTCGGGGACCATTCCTGCCGGTGGCACAGTGCGCTTGAGGCTTCAGGGGACAAAGTCTCACTGGAGTGTGTTTGAGGGATGCTGTGATTTGCGGGTGCTGGCATGTTGTGAGGCAAGTGTGGACAGCAGCAAGTGGCCAATGGCATCGTATGGGTATGCTCAAAGTGTTTCTGTCATCCTCTCATGATCCTGGGAATTGGTTCAGGAATTTGGTGTGTAGGAGGCGCCTTGTAGCTATGACTGCGTGACCTGTTGTGGTGTTGACGTGCTGCTGGGACGTCTTGTGCTCTGTTGCTATGTGCCAGTACACATTAACACCGTGTTGATGCAGCCTCCAACTTGCTGTTGCACCGCATTCATGCCTGTCTTTGAATGGCGATCTAATGCATTCGCATATATATGCTGAGGCGAGAGACGATCCTGACTGACTATACGGTCCGACCCTTGACCACTACTGTAGCATGTTGCCATTAAGTTATCTGCTTGTGCTCGCGGCACTGCCAAAATTGTAGGCTCACTTTGAATGTGTAGGCTTCAAATGGGGATTGCGTGGTGTGCCTTGCTCGTAACCGGTTTGACACGGTAACGGTTGTTTTTTCTGAGCTCACCAGGTCCAGCGGCGGCCTCACTCGCTTGTTACTGGCTTTGCTTCATCATGTTTGCAATGTTAATAAACACTGTCAGATCATCCCACCAGCTCCGCTGTGTTTGTTGACTCTGGCAGTTATCGCTTCAGCAGGACAGTACAGCTCAAGCATACCGTGGCCGCGATTGTCTGCTGAAACCCTCTTTTTGTGCTGAAAACTGAGTGTATGCTACATAAACCGGTGTAAGCATAGAGTTTGGGTCCCTGGGAGGCCTGACAAATCACCCCAGAAGGACCTTGTCGCGACTGCTAGCAACCATAACAGTTGAAAAGGAGCTGAAGGATAATACACAGTATCCATTGGCTAATGCGACACCGACGCTGGCCAGCTCTGCTGGCAGCCTTAGGAATACTGGTGCTAGCTCCCGGGATTGCCAAAGCGCAATCGTGTCTGCCACGTAAGCTAAAACTGTGCTAGAAACTGCAATGTGGTGCTGTATGTCTTGGGGCCCAAGCTGCAGCCAAGTCATTATAGTACTGCTTGATGGATGTACCGTTATCACCTCCATTCTAGCAGCAGGGCTGGATCGTCGCAGCGACTTACATAGACCCTTGTGATTTGCAGTTAATGCAGAGTTTGTGCTTACGGGCCTCAGCAACCCAGACGGCAACAGCAGGAACCATGAGATAGGTGTTTGTTTGCCCCAGTTTACTGTGGAAGTGACAGAGGGATGCAAACTCACAATCAGACCGAAGTATGCCAGCAATGCTTTCATCTCATTGCTGCAAGTTGGGGAGTCAGAGCCTGGGCAGCCAAACATACCCAGGGCAACAGATAGCATACAGTCAATCAATGATGCGGTCACAAACAAGATGGGCTACTACTATCTGGATCCTATGCGGTGTCCAGCAGTTTTCACATCTCAAATAAAGGGTCAACGCCTTCTAGCATCTGGTGAGCTTGAACTTGTTACCGGTTGTTCTTGGCAATCGCAGCAGTTCTTGCTGGGCTGTAAGCTCATGGACCAGTGAGCGATGCAAACATGGCACAGTATTCTTGGCCCTGAGTTGCAGGACAAGCATGCGGTCTGTTTTTCGAAGATAGTTGCTGCATGATTCGGCTTGTGTGAGAATGTCCGGTATATGTGCTGTGAACATGTGTCTTGTGCTGCTGGATGTTGACTGCTGCTTTCTGCCTGATACTTTGTCCTGCAGATATCGGCAATGTGCTCAGAAAAACACTTGGTGTGGATAACTCAGTATTGACAGCTGTACTGTTCACTCAGTATGGGTTGACCATTGCATGGAAGACGCAGGGAAACACGGCCAACGAGCTGGCTTACACAGTAAGTTGCTGCTATTGAAATAGCACAGTGACATCTATTTAACCTCTTACATATTCACCGCTGAGCCCGGAACAGAAATGCAGCATTTGTAGGGCTGCTGTCCCCAGCGAGACAATATCAGTCAACCACACCCAGCCAGCCCAGTGTACAAGCATAGTGCACACAGACATCAACACACAGCAAGTCATGCTTCTTCAGCACTATGCTTAGAGATTTGCAGATTTCTTGAAAGCTTAGCATCATAGGCAAGTGACTGTTGCAATTGTGCACTCTCTGCAGGCTATCAAGAAAGTTGGGGGCCCCACAATGCCGGACTTCAGCGCATTTGAGGGCAGTACCAACAACTTCTGCCCCTTGTTGGACATCAACCCTGCGGCAGACTTTGACACCAATCCACAAGATGGCATTGTAGATGCTGAGACAGCTACACTTGTAGGCCGTATCCCACGTGAGATACCAGGCAGGCCAGGGTACTATGTCTGTGCTATCGCACCTGCTGGCGGCTATGTGCGAGTACGGAAGAACGCCGGCGGCTTCCCCAACATGCAGGTGGCGTTCGCATACGCTGTAGATTCACCTAACACATTTGTGGTATGTGGTGCTGGCGGGTTCCTGTACAAGCTGGGTGCAATCAACGCAGCAGGCGATGCAGGTACAGATGTGTGCATAGCGTGTCTGCGGGGCAGCTATGCAACTAGTGGAGCGACCCTCTGTCAGCCATGCGAGGCCGGGCAGTATCAGGACCAGATGGGCCAGAAGACTTGCTGGCCATGTCAGTACGGATACGCACCAATTCCAGGAGCTCAGCGCTGCATGGCGTGCTTCTATGGCAGGGCTTACTGCAGTGAGGGCTTTAGCCCTAATGAGAACCTGTTCACGTGCAACAGTGCCAGATTGCCGTCAGGGTATAGCCCAGAGGGTGGTTATTCCATTGTTAGACCGTTTACAGATCCTACCAACCTTGATAATGCGATGAAGTACAGCCCTATGTTTAACAGCTGCAGCATCACATCAGCAGAGACACTCATTGGGTTTAACATCACAGCAGAGTGCAAGGTGGATATGTATGTTATGGGCGATCTGGGAATCAATGGCTACATCTGCAGTGCTAATGCTGCCCTCAATAGCATATCAGCCTACTATACAGGTATGCTAAGGTGGCAATAGCAGGATGCACACATAGCAGTGCCATTACTTGCGGTTGTCATCAACAGCAGCTGAGCTGTCTCCCTAGTTGCATGCGGTTGTTTCCTATTGTACGCCTGCAGCAGCTTTGCTGTTTGGGTTGATGTAGATCAACAGCAGTGTTGATGACTATGCTGTTGCTACTGTTTGCTGCAGCTCCAAACATCTTGGCGGGCTTGGAGACGACAGGATACGGTGACAAGATTGTTGGACTGTCTGGCAGCCTGGGACCTGCTGGCTTCACAAGCACCATCTTTGCAGCAAGCAAGAAGGCGGCTATAACAGGAGACATCGCCTTGCCAACAAACACACTACTGGGGGTAAGCTTGCAGCTTGCATGCAGAATAATATGTTCACAATATTATATCAGCAGTGCATTTCTTCTGTTCTGCGTCCTTGCAGCTCATGTTGCCCTATGTTCAACCAGCTGCAGCTGTGTATACATGGCCTGGCTATTTGACACGTTACCTATATGTTATCTTGTGGCTGCAGCTCACCTTTACCGGCTGGGGCTACCTTGGTGGCGGTGACAACGGTCTTGGGCAGAATGCTGGCGTGCGTGGCGTCGCCGCCGACCCCTGCCCGCCCGGCAGCACCAAGCAGATGTTGAACGGTGATGGCGTTACCAACCCCGGAGAGGACCCCAATATGCTTCTCAGTGACTTCTGCGTGCCGTGCGGGCCCGGCGTCTACTGCGACGAGTCCGTGACGCCGTCAGGACAGAACTGCCCGGCCGGGACGTTCGGCGCCATCATCGGCGCCAAATCATCGCTGGGTTGCATTGAATGTCCTATTGGTACTTTCCAAGATATGGATGGGCAGTTTGAGTGTCAAGTCTGTCCGGTGAACACATTCGCTTCCGCTCCCGGCTCGACGGCGTGCCTGAGCTGCGGAGACGGATTCGAAATCGCCAGCACTGGCAGCAACATCTGTAATGCATGTCCTGCCGGCAAGTACAGGGACTCCGCAGTATCAGACACCTGCCAGGAGTGCCCAGCTGGTACTTCATCTGGTGAAGGTATGTTCTTGTGACAGTTTAACATGTGACAATTAACAATGTTGAGACTGATGTATTCCTGTGCCATGTTTGCTGCTCAACAAAGCTACAAGGAATATATCACAGCAGCCATCATATGTGTGTCTTGTACACACTAGAAGTCTGCAGGGCATTGATACGAATGCGCTGATCTTGAGGTGTTCTGCCTTGTTTGTGCCTTTGCAGCTGCTGCTCAGTGCAATGTCTGCCTACCCGGCAGCTACTCAGCAGCTCCCAGATCAGCTGTCTGCACAGAGTGTCCTCGTGGCAGCTACCAGGGCAAGTATGGCGCCAAGCAGTGTGTGCAGTGCGGCAAGGGAACATACCAGGACACTAGGGCGGCTGCCAAGTGCAAGGTTTGCCCTGTTGGCACATACAACCCCACTGAAGGAGCTGTTGCAAGCACAGCCTGCCTGTAAGTACTGTCCCAGGGCGCCTGCAACATGTTATATATCACCTCACAACTCGTTACACTAGCAGTGCCAAGTGATATGTCTTCTGTGCAATCAGCAGTGTCATATGTCAACATCAGTTTCTGCAGCCTGCAGACATTGAATGCAATATCATGCTTGCATATTCATTGCTGGTGTACTTATGTCTCCTGCCGCAGGCGCTGTCCAAGTGGTAAGGCTGGCACCAAACCAGGAGCTGCACAATGTGATGAGTGCAACCCAGGCTACTACACAAACCGCGACGGCCAGGCCAGCTGCACGCCTTGCGCCATGGGCTACTTTGCAGAGAAAAAAGGCCAAAACGAGTGCAGCCCATGCCCCAGGGGAACCTTCACAGAGAAACCAGGAGCCAAGGGCTGCAAGAAGTGCCCTATTGGCTTCTTTGCTGCATTCCCAGGAGCCAACCGCTGTCAATCTTGCCCACCGGGCTCATTCACTAATTCTACCGGCGCTTCTAAGTGCCAGCGGTGCCCAGCTGGTACATACTCCACCAGGAATGCAGCAGACTCCAGCATTACCTGCATGGACTGTCCTCCTGGGTCGTTCAGTTACATGCAGGGGGCAACAGAGTGCATCCTGTGCCCTGCTGGTCAGTATACACCGGCTGCTAAGGCGACAGCATGTTTGGATTGTCCGTTGGGCACGTACTCCACTAGTGATGGCAGCAGTAGGTGCTTGCCGTGCAAGGCTGGGTTCACAACGAGCAGTATTGGTACAGACTCTGCTGCTGGTTGTAATGTGAAGATTGTGTTGAATGGTGCTCCGGCACCTGTTGGATTGGAGCTAGCTGGTTGAAGTTGAGGGCAAGGAAACTTTTTTGCAGTACCACTGGAATTGGACGGTATATGAGGAGTTGGTATTGGAGAATCTTCAGATAGGTTTCAGGTACAGCAGCAGTCATGGTACTGTGCATGTATGTTACACAAATCCAATTGGTACAGAATCTACAGATTGACGGTCGTGGGCACTTCAGTAAGCGGCTTGATGATCCTGCAGCAGGCAGCAGCTGCTGGCCATTGCTGTGTTGGAGCTTTGGCTTTACAGCTGCTGAGGAGCCTCTGGATAATCTGCAGCACCCCCATAGTACGGCAAAGGGACGTTCTGGGTTGGCACAATTTATGTTGGTGTCATCAGCAGATATTTAGCCATTATTGAATCGCCATGTAGTTGAATGGTTGTAGGCCTTTACGTGAAAAGACCGCTGCAAGTGCGGCATAGTGCACACGTCATGACACACTGCTGCATACCATCAGTGCACTAGTAGTCACTGAATGTATGCAGTAAAGACTGTTGTGTATGTATATGTCATGGTCATGTCTAGCTGACAAGAGTACGTTATAGTGATGCCTGCCATTACTGCAGGCCATATCTCAGTAGCTAAAACATGTAGGCATACTAGACTTCAAGACGATGCTGCTTGGTATGGCTGTGACTGTGAGGAACCATGACGGCTTGGTGCGCATCAGCTGAGATTGGCTGCTGCTCAGCTGGCAGCGCACCTTGACAATGCTTTGGTAACTGTCATTACCACTGGTACTAGGCATGGTGTCGAAGCTTGCTTGTTAGTAGCAGTGGTTATGTGCCTGTTGCTGGTACCCAGTCAAGTGTCACCAAGTCACTGGGCCCTGAAGTCACCCATGTGTCTGTGCCAAAGCGTGGTGACACAGAAAACATTCATACTATGCAACTAAGAGGCGCGTCAATGCACATGCAACTTGGAAGCTTGAACCAACGGTTGAGGTGAAAGGGCAGGGCTTGGCTCAAGAGCTGAAACCTGCTGGGGTACAAGAGATGGACAGAAGATGCCCAGGCAGAGCTGAGCAGATGTTGTCACGACCATGCATACTTTCTTCTCTGCTGCAAGCTTATATACGTTGGAAGTGTCCATGGTGGTGGTGTCAGAGCAGCAGTGCCACGCTTGCTTTCTGTCTCCAGACACTTTCTTCGCTTGAGGCTCTGCATACCGCTCATACCGCTTCGTATAGCTACCAACATGTTGTTGAGCAGGCAACAGATCAACATCCGTGCTGCATCTCAGCCTAAAGGCCACTCCGTAGTGCGAGGATTGGTCGTATCTGGGCGTCCCGATCATTCTGTTCAGCGTAAAGTGATAGCAAAGGCTGCAGTAAACCTTAGCGACCTTCCGCAAGAAGTGATTTTCGCAGGAGGGGCCGCACTTGGTAAGTATCATCGTGGGGAGCGACGTCAGAATTGACATCTGCTGGAGGTGCAAGCAGCGCTTTGGCAGGGGAAATACGTCTAGTTGCAGCATAGTATTGTTGCCTGCTGGCTACTGTGGTGGTATGCTCTATAGCATCTCTCCTGACGTACAGCCTGCGGTGTGTGGTGATTGTGCTAAACTTTGCTGGAGCACTGCTTCAAGGGTTGTCTTGTATCAGACATCTGATCATCTCTATGGAAAGTCTGATAAGGTCTATGAGCGCTCACGGCAGCCAGCAGAGCTGCAGTCATCTGGCTAAGGCATTCTCACCTTCCCATCTGCTGCCTTTCTTCTGCTGCAGCTGCCATCCTCGGGCTAGTGGGTTACGCAGCAACCAACAACGCCGGCGACTCATCAGCTATGACAGAAGGCACTGAAACAGTAACAGGCGCAGCAGAAGAGCCAGCACCACTGCCAAGGGAGAATGCAGTGCTGGTGTTTGGTGCATCTGGCAAGTTGGGCCGGAAAGTGGTGGAGAAGGTACTAGTCGTGCATTCGTCGTGCATTGTGCCCATACTGTGCTGTAGATGGCAATATACGCTACCTGCGTTGCCACAAACCGAGTTGACTTGCAGGATCAGCTGTGGTTGCCAAGAATTCATTCACCAGCTTAGCAGAATGCAGCCACAAGTAAAGAGTGGGACAAGCTATACTTGTAGCATTCAAGTGCAGCTCAGCTCACATGTCATATACAAGTTGATACTCTCCGCACTTCTGTTGGTGTCATCTTGCAGCTTGTAAAGTCAGGTCGCACTGTGATTGCAGCAGTCCGATCAGCAGACAAAGCTTCAGAAACATTCTCAGCAGCAGGCCTCAAGGAGGGATATCAACAGACATCAGCTAACGGAAGCAGCAGCAGTGGAGGGATCTTGATCACAGCTGATGGAATTGACGTCACAAAACCTGAGACACTGACTGCTGAGCTCTTTGAGGGCGTTACACAGGTGCGTTGCTTGCAGCAGGAGTGTGCTGAGTTAGGTATTGCTGGTATGCAACCGATGATCCATGCTGTGCTTGTTGTTGTACACTTGTACTGAGTTGGGCTTGTCATCTGACATCTCTGCTGCTGCTGCTGCTGTGGCGGGTGTGATATGTCCTCAGGTTGTATCTGCTCTGGGGCCTGTTGCTGGTCGTCTGCCTGACGGGTCCTTTGGTTATATTGATAATCTGTCACCTGAGAGAGTGGAACAACAGGGTGCGTTGGTGGATTGTTACATTTATTTGAACGTGTTACTTGTACATGTTATAACAGTTGCAGTCTCATGGCACGTTAGCAGCAGGCAGTGCATTGCCAGTGAGAAGTGATGACAATAAGTTATGCACCATCATGCATCAACACGTGTGTTTGTGAAGGCTGTTCCTCCACTGATAGCAGTGGTTGTGTCATTCAGGTATGGCCAACATCCTTGCAGCCATGAACAAGTACGCACCGAGCATCGCTGCTGCCAAGTCCGTCAGCAGCAGCAGTGTACTGCCAATGCGCACTGCTGAGGACTTGGCTGTTTGGGAACGGTTGGATGACGTGATCATGGGCGGCAGCAGCAGCAGTGGGCTGGCAGCAGCAGAAGATGGCAGCGGAGCAGTTTGGACGGGAGATCTTATCGTGGAGGTAAGACAGCAACGGCGTGCATTGTTGTTGCTTGCCTACTGCATTTGTCGTGCATTGTAATGCATGTGTGCCTGTAGTTCCTCCTCTGCATGTGATGTTGCTGTATGCACCTCCCTTCAGTGTAAATTCACCGATACATTGCCAATGCATGTGTTGCCACCGTTGCTGCTGCTGCTGCTGCTGCTGCTGCTGCTGCAGGGTGGTGGTTTCTGTGGTGCCCGCACCAAGTCCCTGAACCTTGACCTGTCAGAATATGATGGACTGCAGTTCAGAGTGAAGGGTGACGGACAGATCTTCAAGTTCAACATCAAAACAGTAAGCATCATAGAGTTGCAACTAAGTTACAGTTTTTTATTTCAACGGCACGATGACATTTTGGCTGCAACTGATCCCCACCTCAAACATATGCCATCGTTGCACAAAGTCTAGGACCGAGAATGCACTAATATCCCTCAACAGGTTGATCAAGAAGACGTCCCTGAGAGCACTTACCAGGCAACCTTCGACACCTCACCGGAAGGTGATTGGGTGACTGTTAGAATCCCCTGGCATAACTTCCTGCCAGTCAAGAAAGCACAGACTGATCCACAAGGAGAGCCACTGGACCCTTCTAAGATCAGCAAATTTGGACTCGTGCTGAGCAGGTAACGATCTGTCATCGGGTCGAATCTGTTACCTTTGTGTGAAACTGCGTATGTAATGTGCGAGGGTGTGTGCCCTTATGACTGATTGCTGGATTTCTTGTTCGTAGGTTCGAGTTCAACAAGATGCCGAATCCGTGTTACAAGCCTGGTCCCTTCCAGCTTCTGATCGACGGCGGCATCTCCGCATTCAAAGCCCCGCGACCGGCCGTCGTCGCGATCTCGTCCGCCGGCGTAGAGCGTAACGCCATCATCGGCGACGACGCGGCGGCACGCAAGCGGGATATCCCGATCGTGCAGCTGAATCCTGGCGGCGTGCTGAACTACAAGTACGATGCAGAGTGCACAATCAGGGCAAGCGGCCTGCCATATACAGTCATCCGCTGTACAGGTCGGTGACAGGCTACTAGAGCAAGGTTCTAGTAGTTGTGCTGGATTGTTCAGGGTTGGCCCACTGCTATGTATAAACAATTTGTAGTCCCAGGGTCGTTGCCTGCAAGTTCTCACTGTCCCTACATCAAGACCTAGCCATAGTCTCGTGATGTCCGGTGCTGTGTTCGTACATGTGACTTGCTAAAAAGCTCCATAGCTATACCAGACTATGTGGACTTTCAACATGTTGCATCTGCTACTACAACAATAATGCATGGTTTCCCTCCCTACCACAAGCAGTGTATCACTGAATGACTTTGAGTGACACTGCTGCCACTGATGGAGCTGCTGCTGCTGCTGCTGCTGTGATACTAGGTCTAGATGACAAGGGTATCGAGGGTCCAGCTCTGCTTGAAGCAGATCAGGGTGATACCATCAGTGGAAAGGTATGCTGCATATCACTGTTACTCACATGCTATAACACAGCTCGCTATCATGCTGCCGTCGATTGCATTGTGTCATCCAGGTATCAGGGTTCCAATACACCCTCCCAACAAACCAATAACGAGCACAATATCTTCATGTCTGCTGTTGCCCTACTGCTTGGGAATCTGAACAACCTCTACATACTAGTTTTGCAGATGACCAGGCATGCAGTAATACTTGATGTACGTGTTTTCGGGGAAGAACAGGCTCATTGACATTAGCTACCGTGCTCCTCTTCATGGCCAAGCTGCTGACAGAGTAGAGCTACATAAAGCAGTAGCTGGTTTCTTTGAGCTCCATACCTTCTTACCCATCATCATTGCTCCTACACTGCTGCCGTCCTGCATCATCTGCATGACAATGCGACCACGCAGGTCAGCAGGAATGAAGCAGCAGACACCGTTATCGCTGCCCTAAACCGTCCAGATGCTGCATACAAGACGTTTGAGCTGCGCAGATGTGAAGCTGCCGATGCTCAGGGCAAGACGATGAATGACAAACTGTACAACAGAATGTTCCTGAAGCTTGCTTTGGGTAAGCAGTATATGTATATCTTGCACAGTTACATGTCATGCGCAGCAGATGTTTCCTTATCATGCTGCTGGCAGTGGTGTCAGTCGGAATGCTGCTGCACGTGCCCTCAAGTTCACGCCACACAGTTCACTAGGTTCAGTTGCTTGTCCCACAAGCAATGTTATACTTGTGTACTACAGATCGCAACCGGTGGCGTGTCGGGTTGGGTCCTTTCCCCAAAGCAGTACCACCTCCACCACCTCCCTCAGAAGAACGCACTAAGGAAATACTTGCCGACCCGCGGGTACAAGCAGTCAGAGACAGAAACAACAATACTGCACGAGCAGAAGAACAGCAGCAGGAACAGGGGCAGCAGAAAGAGGGTAAGGGGGAAACACAGGTTGCTGAGAAGGAGAAAGAGCTGGTGTCAACCAAGGCCTGAAGTTGTGTTGAAACCTCTAGTATGAGAGAGATACAATGGCATGTGTCTTGAGCTAGGCTTAGCTGTGCTGGGTAGGGTCCGAGCAGAGGCTGTACAGAGTGATCGGGCCGTTATCTGCTGCTTTCGTACTGTGAGTTTTCTGGTGCTGTTGATGTTGTGCATGTGTACAGCTGCTGCTGATGTTTCAAACTCCAGCTGTGTTGCTCGCCGAGGGTCTCACTGGCTAAGCCCTTTTGCGTTAGTCGATACTCAGATTTTACAGTTTTTCTGCTCCTGGCAGTGATGTTGAGCATGATGAGTGAGGGGCGTGAACAGATTTCAATTGAGAGCGGACAAAGAGATTATGTGAGCCGGTGAGAGTGGTGCAGAATGTGGAAGTGTAGAGGTGATACGATATTGTTGCTAGTAGAGTGATGGTGCAGACAGGGTCCCTGCTGTTGCAAGTGTTTTGAACTGCATGAACGTCATCAGGCTGCATTCGCCGACTCCGGAGGTTTCCCATGTAGCCCACACTGTTCATTATCGCATCTCTACCTGTCAAGTTACTGGCTGGCGAGAATCCAATTGAAGTTCAGTGATACTACAGCCAAGTGTATCTGACCAGTCTGCTTGTCAGTGAGGGGTCTTGAAGTTGGATTGACTTGTTCACATGAGTTGGAGAGTATGCAGCACTGATAGAGTCAGCTGTTTTGGCATCCATGCCATGATAAAGATGCTGAACTGCATCTGCTGAACATTGTATGACATGAAAGACAGTTGTAAGCATTGTAACCATCGTGTTTCCGGTTTGGAACGGCTTGTGAGATGTTGTATCTGTGGCTTGATGTCCTAATACCATCTGCCACTGGCCAAGTTGGCATTGCCATGTGATGAGTCCCCGAATAACACCCCTGACACAGGTACACCTTTATGCGAGCTCCGCAGCAATTCCTGCTTATGCAAGCTATATTCGTTCTGAATCGCCAGTCATGTAGAAGCATCTCCCTGTTTGCTGCGCGCACTCAGCTATCACGCGAGCAAGTGACACTCTTTCAATTTGCCGTTGTATGCCAGTAAGCTGCTAGTCTGTTCCTGTACCTGCTATTGTAAGCATTATTCAGATGTCAACTACGGTTTGTGAGCTTCGCAAGGTACGCAGATCCCCTGTTGAACTTCAATAGGCAAGGGATGGCTCAGCCCCAGCTAGCGCAGCCCATGTGTCAAAGTGCCTTGGCGCTGTGTTGCACTGCGGTTAAGAGATTAATGTATCTTTTGGGACTGCTCGGCTGGCTGTTGCATCAGGCGCGAGCCTGCAGACGGCTGTAAGCCTGTCGACAGCAGCACCTGGGCCTGACAGGTTACCACAGCAGCACGGGCCTCAGCACCATCTGGTTCGCCAGCTTTCCAAAACATTTCCAGACGTATGGTGATGTCTCCTGATGTTTCTGCTGTCTATCTTGTCGCCAATTTGCAGGGCGAAGTCCTGCAGTCGTTAGCAGTTGCCCTGCAGCATCCAGCAGTGGCAGCAGACCAGCAGATCATCTGCAAGCTGCTGCAAGTCTGTAAAGCATGGAGATCAGTCGTGCAGCAGTCAGCAGCAGGCCTGACAAACGTCACCTTCGACAAGTGTATACTGATAGACAAGATCAACTTGGTCTCCAGCTTTGCAAGATGGCTTGCAAAGCATGCAGGGGTACCCCATACGATCAACTTCTGCTACCGTGCTCACCCAGTCAGGGATGATTACTGCGTGCAAGCCGCACAGCATCTTCTGGAATTCGCCCTGGAGGCTGCAGCCAACAGTGCTCGTGGTATTGGCCCACCCTTGCGGCTGCAGTCATACATCAGTTCGATCCCACCGACAGCAGGACTGATTGCAGCACTACCAGCAGCCACAATGACAAGTCTGGACCTCAGCATAGATGGCAGCAGTTGGTCCTCAGCACTCAGCAAGCTGACCAGCTTGCGGGAATTGCGCCTGAGCATGAAACACATGAATGTTTATCTGAGGCCTGCTCAGCAGACAGAGAAGGCCAACACCTGCATGCGCGAGATTGGCAGATTGAGACAGTTAACGCAGCTCATCATTGAAGATGTCCCAATCAAGACCGATATGCAGCTCTTACCTGCACAGCTGCAGCAGCTGGATCTGGAGTTTAGCAAGAGCTGTGGGTCGGGTGAGGCCTACGTCTGGAAGCCTGTGGTCCTGCAGCAGGTGACAGGGTTGCAGAATTTAAAGCTGGTAGGCGGGGAGCTTGCTGCCGAGTCCTCTGTGCCATCCACTTTGCAGTCGCTGCATCTAGATACACGGTGGGGGTCTGGAGTCTGGAATGGTCTGTGCAGCCTACAGCATGTGACGTCCATAACACTCTGCACGTCCTTCGTCACTGGTGCCCACCTCAACGTGCTCAAGCAGCTTCCTCAGCTGAAGGACTTGTCCCTGAGCTTGATGTGTATCAGCAACCTGGGCCCCGATGTTCAAGAGGTCTGTGTTGCATGGCACAACCTGCCCCTGCGCAATCTCAGCATTGCCACAGATGAGCTTTTCTTGTCAACTCTGCAACTTCTTCTACAGAATGTGTCAGTTGTCACACAGCTTTCCAGGCTCGTTATAGACGTTGACAAAGTATTAGTCGAAGAAGATGTTATTCAGCAGCCAAACCAGTTTGTACTGTGTGAGCGCCTCAGCCACATGACTGGTCTCCGCTCCTTGGGATTGCATGTTGGTGAGTCCAGTATGTTTAACAAACGTGATGCTCGGCATCTGTCTGCCCTTGTTCAGCTGACAAAGCTTGACTTGGCTCTTGAAGCTAGTGGTCCTTATCTTGATGCAGCAACTGTGTGTCTGCTAGCTGTGACTCTCACCAAGTTAGAGTCGTTGGCCATTAATCGGAGGCAAGATCTGGATGAGGTTGATGGAACTTATCCAACTTGCATCAACGTCTCTGTACTTCCAGCAATAGGGAGGCTTACTGCTTTATCGTCCATACAGTTTGGGCCTCTGCCTTCAGATGTTGCTGAGCAGGGTTTAGAGTTTCTAACAGGACTGAGCAGGTTGGTTGATCTTCATGGCTTTGAGGCAGCACGTGATGAAGCAAGACAGAACTTCTGGACCATCATTAGTCCACAGACATCAAGGTTATCATAACATGCAAAGCCAAGTGTATCACAGCTTGTAGTTGTATCATGCTTGTTGGGCAGGGGCAGTATCTGTAAGGCACCCTGTTGTATCAGGGGCTTGTCAAAAGCACGGCAGGTTGCTGTGGCAGTGTGGTGATGACCAACGATTCTGTGGAAGTGCCATACTCTGATAGGTGCCCTTGGTGATCTTCATGAGGGCATAGAGAGATTCTGCAGTGTCAACAGATGACAGTAATTAGGACCGTTATAGCAGCTCTGACGGTGTATGGGGTGCATGATTGTGTTATTGTGATGTGATGTGGTGCAAGGTGTTAACACAACAACGTTGCTGTACTGTTTGGTCTGTTGACTGATTTCCATCTGTTGTTTGCATGTGGCAATGAGTGAGTATCTGACACATGCTGTCACAGTACTTGTATCCATGCGTGGCAGCAGTCCTGGCGTTCCCCACCTTTGGAGTGATCGTGCTTGCTCATACACTTGGCGCAAAGTGTGGTTGTTGGTTGCACTTCCCGCATGGTTGGGACCAAGAGACATGCCACCAACCTGACAAACCATGTGGAATAAGTTGTGTGTGTGTGTGTGTACAAGAAACAACTCGATGATTTATGGGGCAGGGGTGTCTCACACAAGTGTGCTCATGGATATATTCTTATTGTATTCTCTTCAGGGTCCCAAACCATGATGGTGCTTGGTTGTTGAAGGTGGTTCAGCATGGCCAACCTTAAGCTTGGCACTGTTGCTTGTCTATGGGCCAGTTGCTATGATCTTGTCCCAAACCATGATGGTGCTTGGTTGTTGAAGGTGGTTCAGCATGGCCAACCTTAAGCTTGGCACTGTTGCTTGTCTATGGGCCAGTTGCTATGATCTTGCTGCATTTCTGCACGGATGTCCTGTGACCCAACTTTGTGCAAACATGTCTTGCCTGGCCTCTTCACACTCTGGCAACACATGCTCTTCTCCTCTTCACAATACTCAGAAGCAGCAGATGGAGCTTCAAGAGACAACGCAACTCCACCTCAGCTGTGTCAGAGCCTTCCAAAGCCTGATCAGATGCCTAGGCTGCATGCATACGCATACGGTATGCTGATGAGGTCAATTGCGAAGCCTTGCCACACTTCCCTCACACAACAGCATTGGAGTTGTCGGGATCCGAAGGTCGCTGACACAAAATCCAATGTGTCCTGTTGCCCCAACTCAGCTGCCCGCGTGGAAAGTAAGGTCCCAGAATAACACCCGCCCTGCGAGTACCACACAGGTGCGCCGTTTGCTATCTCTCATTTGCGCACTGCCACAATGGTCCCTGTAAACTGCCAGTGACCAAGAGCAAGTCCCTATCTGGTGTGCACTGTACACTTTGCGTGAGCAAGTGACACTGTTGAAACTTGAGGAGGTACACTGCCACTTTCTCCTGCAAGGAGGAGTTCTTCTAAATGTCATGGACACTTTCCGAGCTGCACAAGGTACGCAAAACCTCTGTGTGCACAGGAGCCAAGCCTAAGAAGGCTCCAGCCCCGTATGTCAGAGCTTGTGCTTCCAATAAGTGGATCACAACCTGTTGGATGGTGCTCCTGCTTTAGATGTTCTGCTGTTCCGGTTAATGCATCGAGCATGAGTCTGCAAACGGCTGTGAGCCGGTCAGCAGCGTTACATGGGCTTGAGCAACTGCAACAGCAGCACGGGATGCAACGTAGCACGTGCTCCTGATCTCGTTGCAGCAATACCAGCATCTCTAGCAGGCTACGAGTCTAACGTGGTGCTGTCCTATGTACGGTCCTGCAGGGTCCTTGCCTACAAGGGTTGGCAATCGCCTTGCAACATCCAATAGTGGCAGCAGATCAGCAGACCATATGCAGATTGCTGCAGGTCTCTAAAGTGTGGAGAGCAGTCGTACAGCAGTCAGCAGCATGCTTGACTGATGTCAAGTTTGAAAGGTGTATACTCACAGATAAACTGAACACAGTCTCCAGCTTTGCAGGATGGCTGGCAAAGCATGCAGGTTTACCCCACACAATCGACTTCCGGTACATCAATGACTCAGATGGCATATCATGTTGTGGACCTGATATGCCAGTCATTCAGCAGCTTCTGGAGTTTTCCATGCAGTTTGCAGCTGCCGCTGCTACTTCTGCGGCACCCCTGCGGCTGCAGTCATACACCAGCTGTGTCCCACCTACTGCAGGGTTGCTTGCAGCACTACCAGCAGCCACATTGACAAGTCTGGACCTCAGAGTTGATGGCAGCAACTGGTGTTCACACCTCAGCAATCTCACCAGCTTGCGCAAGTTGCAACTCTACATGATGAAGCTGCAACCCGAGACAGCGAACGTTTGCTTGCGCGAGTTCAGCAAGTTGAAGCAGTTGACACAGCTGGACCTCGAAGATGTCCCATCCGGCACTGATCTGCAGCTGTTGCCTGTACAGCTGCAGCAGCTGGGTTTGGAGTACATGGAGGCTCTCAACATGAATGAGGTTTATGTATGTAAACCAGTGGTCCTGCAGCAGCTGACAGGTTTGCAGGACTTGAAGCTCGTAGTGCGGGAGCTTGCAGCTGAATCCTCAGTGCCGTCAACCCTGCAGTCGCTGCATCTAGAAGCAAAGTGGGGATCCGGAGTCTGGAGTGCTTTGAGCAGCCTTCAGCACGTTACGTCGGTTACGCTGTGCAGGTCTCTCGTCACTGGTGCCCACCTCAACGTGCTCAAGCAGCTACCTCAGCTGAAGGACTTAACCCTAGGCCTCGAGTATGTCAGTAACCCGGAGCCAAATGTTCGGGAGGTCTGTGTTGCATGGCACAACCTGCCCCTACGAGACCTTGATGTTTCAGTACATGAGCTGACACTGTCTAGTCTGCAGCTTTTGATACAGAATGTGTCTACTGTTACCCAGCTCACCAGTCTTGTGATTGATGTGCAGGATGTAGTGTTTGATCATGTTGTGGATGAGCAGCCCCTTCAGCTTGTGGTTTGTGAGAGCCTTAGGGTCCTGACTAATCTTCGTTCCCTGCAACTGCATATCGGAGAAGCTGAAATGTTTTGTAAAAGTGATGCACGACATCTGTCTGCTCTTGTCAACCTCACAAACTTGGATGTGGGTTTTTATGTTAGTGGCCCCTATCTAGATGCAGCAACTGTGTGTTTGCTAGCTGTGACTCTCACCAACCTGGAAGCTTTGTCTATCAACCGAGAGGCTACATTGCAACAGGACCGCATCAGTTTACCTGTGCTTCCTGCTGTTGGGAGGCTCACTGCCTTGTCATCTCTACGGCTGGGAACTTTGCCTCCTGAGGTAGCTGAGCAGGGGTTGGACTTCCTGACAGGACTAAGCAGGTTGACTGAGCTTCAAGGATTTGAGGTGTTGGATAATGAAACGATAAAGAAGTTCTGGGCTATCATAGAAGCACAGAGATCAGAGTTGTCATAACATGCACAGCCAACTGTCATGTCAGTGCGACTGCTTGTTCTTCGTGGGACCCTTTTATATAATGGACTGCTTGTTGGGCAGGGATAGCATGTGCAAGATACTCTGTTATGTCCTGGAGGTTGGCGGCTTGTGTTATCAATGTGGTGTCGACATGTATGTTGTTTGAATAGGATACTCTGGTGTGAGCTTGTGAGTGAAGTACTTGCTGATGCAGCAGCGCGCAGTTGGGTGTGATGTAGGGTGTTGTGGGCCACTGGAACCTTGCAATTTGCAGTTTTGACTAGCTGCTTACCACATCTGCTTGTACATTGAAGTTCCAGCTATGATGATGCAGGGCATGCCCCATTGTTGACTCAGCATATGCTGTCCCAGCACATGCATGTCCCAAGATACCCAATGGCCGCATGGCCAAAGTGGAACCAGCCTTCAGCTTTCAGCATGTCCCAGGGGTGGCTGCTATAGCTGCATACTGCCATGGCTGCTGAGTAGCTTGTATATGCGTCTCATGTGACGGGTGCAGGGTGCAGCCAAAACTTGCGAGTGTGTTGCATTAACGTGCTTTGTGTTGAGATGTTTGACCAACTGCTGACCCTCTGAAAATATAGAGACGCTTCATGACTGCCGCAGGCTTAAGTCTGTCTGGTGTTGACGGTGCATGGACTAGTTCATGGTTATGTAATCCGCGTGACGGAAGAACAGTCAGTGTGCCGATTACACTTTGCCAATCTGACACACCGCTCTTACAGCATCGCAGTCATTGTTGGATTTCAACAAATGTGCGGTGCATCTGAGACGAAAACTTGTGATCCATTGCAGGGATAACGGGCGTATGGTGAGGGGTTCACCTGCCTGACACAGCAGTCATTCCTCTCACACGAGCCGCAGCTAGGGTGCACCTGTCCCAGATTGTTGGAGATACGCGCTTGGCACTTTTTTAAGCAACAAACAGACCGTACCTCGCGAGCAAGCCGTTTGTTGTTGTGGAACAGGCTCTGATGGAAGGGGGAGCTGGTCTGCCAGCGCTGTAGGCGCACATTGTGCTTGACAGCGTACCTACTAATAGCAGTTCTTCTGTTCACAACTTACTTGCTATGAACACGCCACAGAAGGTACGCGGAGCCACTGTGTGGCCTTGGCAAGGCCTAGAAGCCTCCAGCTTGCACAGCAGCTTTTCAGGATCTTGGCAGCATCGACTTCTCACAGCACTGCTTTGTAGTAGTTCGTCAGAAAGCCCGGATACATGACGTGTAAAGCTCTCAGGTGCATTGATTCGCACACTGTTCACATGCATCAGCTATGCTTCGAATTGCTCTAACCGCAACGTCGTATGCATGAGCTGTTTCCACAAGCTACTAGCAAGGCCTCCCCAAGTCGCCACAGTAATCGTGCTTCATGAAAGGCAGCAGATTCTGTACTGCTAAGTGCTGACCCACTTCGTTTTTCTCTCCATGCAGGCTCCCTGCCTGCAAGCTCTGTCAGTTACCCTGCAGCATCCAGCAGTAGCAGCAGACCAGCAGATCATATGCACACTGCTGCAAGTCTCTAAAGCGTTGAGAAAAGTCGTACAGCAGTCAGCAGCAGGCCTGACAGACGTCCAATTGGACAAGTACATGTTCACGACCGAAGTCAGCACATGTTGCAGCTCAGTCTCCAGCTTTGCAAGGTGGCTGGCAAAACATGCAGGATTACTCCGCACCGTTCAAGTCTGTTGCCATTCGGACCCAGATGACGATTCGCATGAGGAAGATCTGCTGCAAGCTATGCAGCAGTTGCTGGAGTTTGCCCTGCACTGTGCTGCAGCCAATAATGCTCTTGGGGCAGGTGCACCCCTTCGGCTGCAGTCCTACACCAGTTCAGTTCCGCCTACAGCAGGATTGATTGCAGCATTACCAGCAGCAACACTGACAAGTCTTGACATGAAAGTGTGTGGTAGCAACTGGTCAGCAACACTTAGCAAGCTCACCAGCTTGCGCAAGTTGCGCCTGAGCATGATCTGCAACTGGACAACGCAACAGCATCAGCCACAGCTGCTGAATGAGACAGCAGATGTATGCTTGCGCGAAATCGGCAGACTGGAGCAGTTGACGCAGCTTATTATCAAGGAAGTTCCACTGGAAGCTGATATGCAGCTGCTACCTGCACAGCTGCAGCAGCTGGAACTGCAGTACATTAATCACCATGGAGTTGGCTGGGATTACGTCTGGAAGCCGGTGGTTCTACAGCATGTGACAGGTCTACAAAGCCTGAAGCTCAAGAGGTACAAGGTCACTGCAGATTCTTCATTGCCGACAACCTTGCAATCGTTGCACCTAGATGCAGGTTGGGACTCGGGTGTCTGGACAAGTTTGAGCAGCCTTCAGCATGTTACGTCAGTATCACTCTGCAAGTCCTTCGTCACTGGTGCCCACCTTATTGTGCTCAAGCAGCTTCCTCAGCTGAAGGACTTGTCACTGAGCTTGGAGTGGGCCAACAATCGGGAGGCGAATGTTCGAGAGGTCTGTGTGGCATGGCACAACCTGCCCCTCCGCAATCTCAGCGTTGCCACGCATGAGCTCTCCGTGTCTAGTTTGCAGCTGTTGTTACAGAATGTGTCGGCTGTTACTCAGTTGACCAGCCTTGTGATTGATGTACAGTACATAGTACAGGATGCAGGTGCAGATCAGCAGCCATCTCAGCTTGTGATGTGTAAGCGCCTTGTGCCTTTAACTGGTCTCCGCTCCTTGGGATTGCATGTTGGTGAGTCCAGTATGTTCAACAAACGTGATGCACGGCATCTGTCTGCCCTTGTTCAGCTGACAAAGCTTGACTTGGCTCTTGAAACTAGTGGTCCTTATCTTGATGCAGCAACTGTGTGTCTGCTAGCTGTGACTCTCACTAGATTGAAAGCGTTGGCAATTAATCGAAGGCACGAAGAGAGTGAAGGGAGTGGGAATATGTATCAAACATGCATCCGTGTATCTATGCTTCCTGCAATAGGGAGGCTCACTGGCTTGTCATCACTGCGTCTTGGACCCTTGTCTTCTCAAACTGCACAGGAGGGTTTGGAGTTCATGACAGAACTCAGCAGGTTGACTGAGCTTCAGGGTTTTGAGGCAGCCGGTGGTCAAATACTAGAGGATTTCTGGAGTATTGTTGATCCACAGGCATTGAGGTTCTCTTTACATGCACAGCAAGTGTGAACAATCTGCATTCAGGATATCCAGTGCCAGGGAGTGGTTTTGTTGACTTACCTAGTGACCATCCTTTCATCTGCCGGTCAGATGATGATGTGTTAAAGTTGTCGCACAGATTGTAGACACGACTTGCA
>JARWLF010000436.1:0-16436 GCA_029853055.1 Scenedesmus sp. KT-U
GTACAGCAGGCTCGTATCCGCAATGCGGGTCAAAACCCGGTGACGCTGACCTATGCCCGCTTCGGTGGTATACAAACGAACGGCAGCTTCTTGTATCCCGAATTCCTGCCTCGACTAACCGCTATCGCAGACAGGATCCTTCAGCGCAACGTCTCTACTTCCTCGTCGGTTGGGGGCTCGGCAGCAGATTTAATCGGTAGTGGCATCTACGAGTTCACGCCATTGTCTTGGAACGGCTTGACGCTTGGTTCGAACGGAACGATCAGCGGCATTCCAACGGCTTCGGGATCGATTGAGGTCACGGCTCGCGTGAGAGACTCAAGAAACTTCTGGTCCCTACCAAGGACATTTACGATAACAGTGAACTGAGGCTTTTGGCGTTCTTCAGGTAGTCGACGTGGTTCATAGATGTAACAAAACGAGGGGTCCCGCGCTCGTGGTGGCGGACGCAGGACCCAGCCTATAACGAGCCTTATCGATTATCGGTCGTTTCCTGCAGTAGAGTGTCGATCCAAGAGGCTCTGAAGGGAGTCGACGAGCCTGTCGATCGAACGCACGTGCTTTGGTATTGCATAGATCCTTTCGAAAGGCTGACCGTGAGCGATGGCATTTCGCACATCCGTAAGGTCTCTCAGTCTTATGCGTAAGGCAGGCTTGCAGACTGGAACTGCTTCGACAAGGGCCAGTTTTGCAGCCAGACTAATGCCGAGGACGGGATCGCCGATGTGATTGCGGGTCAGCGCCCTAGCGACCCCTTCGGCGATTCTCAAATCCTTATTGAAGTTTGTCATTTCGTCCCACTTGGTGTGATCCGGCGCGAAGCATCGGATGCAATTGCCAAGAATCTCCTCGAATAGCAGCAGATGATTGAACAACGCTGTTCTGACAGGCAGTCGTTCGAGGTCAGATAGAGTGATGAGACCAACTGCCTCGTTTTCGGTTCCGACAAAGAAAAGCTCACCTCGTTCTGCTCGACGGGCAAAGTCGATTATCGATGACGTGGGCGCAAAGAATCTGTCCGCAATATCCTCATCCATGATGGCAGCAATTCGCTCTGTCGGGCTGGATCTATTGATAGCGTTCCATGCCACAAGTCCGACGATTTCATTAGGTGAGTTGCCGATCTCGGGATCAGAGAAGACTGGGAAGACGTCTATGTCGCGTGGAAGGTGACGTCGTGCGTCATGAACCGTGTCCGATTCGCTGATTTTTTTGAAAGCACTGCGGGGAGTCATGATCAATGCTACGGTTATTGCCGCCTGTAGTGAGGCGCAATCTGAATGCAATAGTTCGCGTTTTGTCTCGTTTGATGGCATGGCGACGTTCCCTCCCTAAGCAGCTATGCACAAAGCTTAGCGGGAAAGCCTTGAGATGGTAATGCCGCTTATCGATCCTTTCGATTTGAGCTCGAGTGATTGCCTCATGCTTTGAGAAAGCAGTTTTTTGCTGGCACTCACCCAGCCCTATTATCTGCTATCCTCGTGAGCATGTGACGCAATCTGCTCGCAAGGAGATGAGTTCGAGATGCCTTCGTATGTTCGTCGTCGCCCGGGCTTCGTCCGTGATGTCTCCGGTGCCGGTCTCGGTGAATACGCGCTTCTTGTGGCTCTGATCGCCGGTGTGTCGGCGATCGCGGTCACGAGTCTCGGTATTGAGACGCGCGGCACTTTCTCGCAAATCGCCGATGTCACGCAGGAAGCAGGTGGTTCGGGCGGAGGAGACTCTGGCAGCGGTGGCACTCCGGGAGGCTCTTCGGGTGGCGGATCAGATGGCGGTGACTCTAACGGGAACGGCTCTACGGGTTCTGGCGGCTCTGGAGATGGAGGGAACACGCCTATCCCGCCCGGAACGCCGGGCGAAAACTTCGCCATCACGCTCGGATCCCAGGCGCTGCCACCCGCCAATCGCCTGAGTCCTTGGTCGTTCGATTTCTCGAGCCTCGTCGCTTTCCAGGATCCGGGCACCGTGAGCCTCTCGAACCTGTTCTGGTCGAGTGGATCTCCGAGCCTGCCCTCCTGGATGAGCCTCGATGCGAGCACCGGCATCGCTTCGGGTACGCCCGACGTCGCGGGGGAAGCGACCTTCGAGGTCGTCGCCTCCTATCTCGACGCGGAGGGGCGACAAGTCTTTACCCTGGATATCGGTGGCGCCCTAATCGAGGCTGTCCAGATTTCGGTGGGTTCCGATTTTACATGCGCTGTTACCGTCTCTGGTGCGGCGATGTGCTGGGGACGAAACTTCAACGGCAACCTCGGCGACGGAACTACCACCGACCGCATCACTCCTGTAACTGTCTCGGGTCTCGACAGTGGCGTGGCGTCCATCTCCGCGGGATTTGCTCACGCCTGCGCGGTCACTACGACTGGCGCGGCGATGTGTTGGGGGCTCGGCGACAATGGCCGCCTCGGTGACGGAGGCACCACACGGCGCCTTATCCCCGTGGCCGTTTCGGGACTCGGCAGCGGTGTGGTGTCAATCGCGGCAGGCCTCAGTCATACCTGCGCCCTCACTACATCTGGCGCTGCGGTATGCTGGGGAAACAACAGCGTTGGCCAGCTCGGTGACGGCACCACCACGCAACGCCTCACCCCCGTGAACGTCTCTGGCCTCGGCGGCGGTGTGGCGTCGATATCGACATCTCATGCACATACCTGCGCCGTAACGACTGTTGGCGCGGCGATGTGCTGGGGAGCGAACGGCGGTGGTCGGCTTGGTGACGGCAGCACAACGAACCGCCTCGCCCCTGTCATTGTTTCGGGTCTCGGCAACGGCGTCGCGTCGATCTCGGCTGGTGTATTCCACACTTGTGCCATCACAACGTCCGGCGCGGCGATGTGCTGGGGATCGAACAGCGCTCGTCAACTGGGCGACGGCACCATCACGCAACGCCTCACCCCCGTGAACGTCTCGAGCCTCAGCAGCGACGTAGCGTCGATCTCAGCGGGAACCACCCACACCTGCGCTGTTTCTACATTGGGTGCGGCGATGTGCTGGGGCTCGAATGACGGTGGCGTGCTCGGCGACGGTACCACCACGAACCGTTCGACTCCGGTGACCGTTTCGGGTCTCGGCAGCGGCGTAGTGTCGGTCTCGACCAGAGACCTCCACACTTGTGTCGTCACCACAACCGGTGCGGCTATGTGTTGGGGATACAACGGCCATGGTCGTCTTGGCGACGGCACCGTCACGAACCGTCACACGCCGGTCAGCGTCGTTTTTTAGTCGTTTGTACGATTGGGGGCGCGGTAATGCCGATTACCATCTCTGCATCTCTGCGGAGGCTTCAGGCAAGCGCCGTTTTTGGGTGGACGTGAGTTCGGTGCTCGTATTGGGATCAGCGATCGAAGTAGCTCATGCGTCGACTTTGAACCTCTTCGAACCAGCTGTACATGGCGCGTTCGAACAGGCGATAGAGCCCGCCGCGATCCGAGCAGGCGACCCCTTCGTATCTTTCGATCAAGCCCATCGCTCGATCTTCGATCCAGTCCGCGAGCACGCCAACGAGCCTCAGCTGTCCATTGGTCTCGAAATAGAGAGGCGATCCGGAATCGGCGCTGCAAACGCCTCCGCCTTGCGCTTCGACATAAGCGTTGTTGTGGACGGATATGTCCGCGATAACCCCCGGTAGATACCGCAGGTCATAGTTTTTCTGCTCTTCGCCCGCCCATCCGGCGCCGACGACGACCATCTCTTGGCCCTTACGAACCACGGTCTGCTCGCCAGGCTGTAAGAAAGACGCCGGCGCGCGACCTTCCGGAAGAATGCTGTTTCGAAACAGAATGAGCCCGATGTCTGTGTTGGCACCGAACCGAAGCTCCGGGTGATGACGAGGGTGGACGACGAAACGAAAATCGTCCCAATAGACGACTCTCGAACTGTCTACTGTCGATCCTCGATAAAAGTGAACAGCCATCACGTTGTTCCGATCATCTTCGAAGCGAAGACAATGGGCTGCGGTCAACATTGTATACGGGCTGATCATGGCTCCTGTACACTTGGCGTGCAAAAAACTGAAGCGAACCGTTGCCTCCCAGATCTTGTTCTGCGTTTCATCGACGTCGCGACCGTTCCACAATGCTCGATGTACGAGGCTTCGGTCTTCTGAAATCCACTGGGCACGTGGGTCTGAGCCGACGGGGAGCAAGAGGGCGATCAGAAGGATCATGAGCTCCAAAAGCGTTGTCTTCTTGCCGCCGGTCGTCGAGGCGTCGACAATGCCGGTTCTGGTCGCCTCATCGGCCGAGAGCAGACGGGAAGTCGCGAAGGCGGCACAGCGGCGCAGATGATGGGCGCGGGACGCAGGATCCATGTCGGACCAATCTCTCGCGATCGCCATCACGAAAGGCGCGTCCAGCACGCTTCCGCTCGCGACCTTCAGGGCCCCCTCGACGATCCGCTCCGCTTCCTCCGCGAGCGTGTTCTGGGCCGCGCGAGCGATGGCGTCGACGAGTTCCGGGTCGTGGCCGAAATAGCCCTCGTCGAAGGCGAAGTCGTAGAGCTTCTCCTCGAGGGGCGCGAGTTCCGGATCGAGGAGCTCCATGGCTCCGATGCACAGGGCGTACCGGCCGGCGGATCTGGCGTCCGCGGGCCAATCGTCGGTCACGCGCTCGATACAGAGCGGACAGATATCTTCGGCGTAGACGAAGCCCGGACGACCCTCGAGCGTGCCGTCGCCCGAGACAGCGCCGAGGTCCTCTGCCTCGCGACGCGTCGAAAGGAACTCCTCGAAAGTCACCGGGATTCCTCCAAAGGCCAAGCCTCCTCGCTTATAGGGTGATCTTGCGCGAAGTGCAATTGTTAACTCTGTCGGTCGCGACCGTGCGTGGTCGTGCCGCAAGCGTCTCGTGCTGGCGGCCAGAGCATTTGACGACTTTCCACAATACCCGCGTCGTGTTATTCCTGCCGCCAAGCAAGAACCGTGGCAGGGGGTCGCTCGATGAACGTGGTCGAACTCGAAGAGGCTTTCGAGGCCCTGGCGAGGTCTCCCTTCGACCCGACAGAATTCCCGTTCCGGCTGGCCGAGGCGGTCGGGGTGTCCGCGGCGAACACGGCGCGCCTGAGACGAGGTTCCACCAATCGGTCGGATATCGCGGGAGGCACGCTGCTCAGTGGAAAGTTCCACGTCGTCGTGACGAGCGCGGATCGCCTGACGCAGACGCTTCTCGCGATCGCGGACTCGAACGCCACTCGCACGCGCGGCGCGCGTCTCGCCATTGCGACCGACGGGGTTCGGATCGTCGCGCGCGATCTGAAGACGGATGACACGCTCCATTGCGCCTTCGAGGAGATCGGCGACCAGTTCGGCTTCTTCCTGCCGCTCGCGGGCTTCGAGCGCTTTTCCGCCGCTCGAGAAAACCCCGTCGACATCCGCGCGACGAGCCGATTGACCAAGCTCTACGACACGCTGCTGCGTCACAATCCCGATTGGGCGAAACCCGAGCGACGCCACGCCATGAACCAGTTCATGACCCGTGTGGTGTTCTGCTTCTTCGCCGAGGATACGGGCATTTTCGAGGACGACCTGTTCACCCGTACGGTCACCGATTACGGCGGTGCTCGGGGGGAGAGCGTGCAGACCGTCGTCGAGGCGGCGTTCCGAGCCATGGCAGTCGCTGGTGGACGTGAGGACCTACCCGCTTACGCTCGGCGGTTTCCTTACGTGAACGGCGGCCTGTTCGCCGGCGAGATCAGCGTCCCCTCGTTCAACCAGACCGCCTTCGGGTATCTCAAGGACGGCGGCGCACTCGACTGGCGGGAGATCAATCCGGACATCTTCGGCTCCATGATCCAATCTATCGCCGATCCCGAGATGCGTGCCGAGCTCGGCATGCATTACACGAGCGTGCCGAACATCCTCAAGGCGATAGGGCCCCTCTTTCTCGACGATATCGACGAAGAGATCGAGCGGGCCTGGAGCAATCCGAAAGCCTTGAGGCGGATTCTCGATCGCATGGCGCGCATTCGCGTCTTCGACCCGGCCTGTGGATCGGGGAATTTTCTCGTCGTTTCCTATCGTGAGCTGCGCGAGCGCGAAACGCGCATCCTGCGTCGGCTGCGTGAGCTGGAGACCCACGGGCAGATGGCGCTCTGGTCGCGCATCTCCCTCTCGAACTTCTACGGAATCGAAATCGCCGATTTTGCCGCGGAGACGGCCAAGCTCGGCATGCACATTGCGGAGTATCAGGCCAATCGGCGCTTCGAAGACGCTTTCGGACACGTGCAGGCCGGGCTGCCTCTGCGCGAGGGTGCCCACATCGTCACCGGCAACGCGCTGTCCACGGATTGGACGAACGTCTGTCCTCCCGACGGGGGGCCGGTCTATCTAGTCGGCAATCCGCCCTTCGTCGGCTCGAACAATCAGACAGATGAACAAAAATCGGAGATGAAGGCTCTGTTCTCGAAGAGGGTGGAGACTTACGGAAACCTCGACTATGTCGCGGCATGGTTCCTGAAAGGTTCAGATTACATCCGTGGGAGGAGCGCTCGCATGGCGTTCGTCTCGACGAATTCCATTTGTCAGGGGTTTTCGGTTCCCAATCTGTGGCCGGTCCTGCTCGCGGATGGACTCGAAATCGCGTTCGCCCATCGCTCGTTCCTCTGGCGCAACAACGCCGCGGCCAAGGCCGCGGTGATCTGCGTGATCGTCGCGCTGCGCAATACCTGCGCCGAGAGCAAGCGCATCTTCGATGGAGAGACGCAGCAGATCGCCCGCAACATCAACCCCTACCTGATCGATTACGCCAACGTGATCGTCGAGCCGAGCTATACGACCTTGTTCTCGCTTCCCGAAATGCTATGGGGAAACAAGCCCGTCGACGACGGCAATCTGATTCTTTCGCCCGTGGAGGCGCGACAGATCCTCGAGACCCGTCCGCATGCGAACCGCTTCGTGAAGCGGTTCTACGGCTCGCAAGAGATCACCAAGGGCATCGAGCGATACTGCATCTGGGTCGAGGACGCGGATCTCGAAGAGGCGCTGGCTATTCCGGAATTCGCGACACGTTTCGCGCGCGTCGCGGCCTTTCGTGCGGCGAGCGAGGCGGCGGAGACACGTCCAGCCGCTGCTTTTCCACATCGGTTCCGGCAAATTCAGGCTGCGGGTCCGCAAGCGATCATCGTACCCGGCGTCACCTCGGAGACGCGACCTTATCTCGCGGTCGACGTCGTTCGCGACGCGATCGTCTCCAATCTCGCGATGGCGATCTACACCGATGAGATCTGGCCGCTGGCGTTGATCGCGTCCCGGCTGCATCTGCTCTGGATCGAGACGGTGTGTGGACGCCTGAAGTCCGACTATCGTTATTCGAACGTCCTGGGCTGGAACACCTTTCCGGTGCCGGCACTCTCGGCGGACGACATCGCGAATCTCGATCGCAGTGCCAGGGCAATTCTCCTGGCGCGCGCAGCGCATCATCCTGCGACGTTCGGGCAACTCTACGATCGCAACTCGATGCCTGACGATCTACGCGCCGCACACGCGGCGAACGACCTGCTCGTCGAGCGCCTCTACGGCGCCGATCCGTTCACGACCGATCGTGCGCGTCTCGAGCATCTCTTCGGACGTTACGTCGAACGCGTGGCTCGCCGCGCGGCAGCGGAGTGACGCGATGCAGGACCTCGTCAAGATCACCTACGGACGGACGGGGAGATCGGGAGCCGTCGACGAGATGGGCATGCGACCCATGCAGGCGCGGGTCTTCGCCGCGCGAGCAGCGCGCTTCATTCTCGTCAAGGCCCCGCCCGCCTCGGGAAAGTCGCGTGCTCTGATGTTCCTCGCGCTCGACAAGCTCCATCGTCAAGGCGTCCGAAAGGTCCTCGTCGCGGTGCCGGAGCGGGCGATCGGGTCGTCCTTCGCGTCGACGGATCTTAAGAGCGGTGGCTTCTTCGCCGACTGGGCGGTAGAGCCGCGCTGGAACCTGTGCTCGCCGGGCAGCGATTCGGACGCGATCGCACGAAGCAAAGTTCGCTCCGTGCGCGAGTTCATATCCGGACCCGCCCGGGCGCTCGTATGTACGCACGCCACCTTCCGCTTCGCCGTGGACGAATTGGGGGTCGAAGCGCTCGACGGCTGCCTCGTCGCCGTCGACGAGTTCCATCACGTCAGCGCATCCGAGGACAACCGGCTGGGCGAGATCGTTCGAGCGATCGTCGCGCGCGACGAGGCCCAGCTCGTCGCGATGACGGGATCGTATTTTCGCGGCGACGCCGTCCCCGTGCTCCGCGCCGAAGACGAGGCGCGCTTCACGAGCGTGACCTATTCCTATTACGAGCAGCTCGACGGCTATGAGCATCTCAAGTCTCTCGGCATCGGCTATCACTTCTACCGTGATCGCTACATCGCGGCGATCGCCGACGTACTGGACACCGATAAGAAGACCATCATCCACATACCACACGTGATGTCGGCGGAATCCTACGACCACAAGGACACGCAGGTCGGCGAGATCCTCGACGTCATCGGTGAATCGCTCGGGATTGACGAGGCGACGGGCTTCGAGCTCGTGCGCCGGCGCGCGGACGGACGTGTCCTCAAGGTCGCCGACCTCGTCAACGACGAGCCGAGGGCGCGGTCGCGCGTCGTCGCTTCGCTGCAGGCTCTGCGTGGCCGCGAGGATCTCGACCTCATCGTCGCACTCGGCATGGCCAAGGAGGGTTTCGACTGGGTCTGGTGCGAGCACGCGCTCACGATCGGTTATCGGTCGTCGCTGACCGAGATCGTGCAGATCATCGGTCGCGCGACGCGCGACGCGCCCGGCAAGAGTCACGCCCAATTCACCAATCTCATCGCGGAGCCTGCCGCTGAGCAGGGCGTCGTGGTCGACGCCGTCAACGACATGCTCAAGGCGATCTCGGGTGCGCTCCTGATGGAGAACGTCCTGCGCCCGAATTTCCGCTTTCACGCACGGCGATCCGACGAGGAGACCGAGGCCTGGCAGGACGACGAGGGCACGATCCACGTGACGATCGCGGGGCTCGTCGAGGCGAGCACGGAGCGCGCTCGCGCGATCATCGAGAACGACATGGACGATCTCGTCGCCAATGCCTGTCAGAGGATGTCCCGCGAGACCATCGCCGACGACGTCGCTCCCGAAGTGGTGACCCAACACGTCCTGCGCGAGGTGATCGAGAACCGATACGAGAACCTGACGCCCGACGAGACCGAAGCCGTCCGCCAGCGTCTCGTGGCACGCCTCAACGCTTTCCACGTCGTCCGTCGGGCCCAGGAGGACGAGAGCCGTGCGAGGGCGCAGACGCACGCAACGCTCGGCGAAGGCGGGCGAGTAGCCGACGGCGAAGACGGCGAGCGCGAGAGCGATCATTCGGGGCTCCTGCGCCTCGTGCGAAACTTCATCAACGTACGCGACCTCGATATCGATCTCATCGACAGCATCAATCCGTTCCGCGAATCCTACGACGTCGCCTCCAAGGCGCTCGAGCCGGCGTTGCTCTCCCAGATCCAGGCCATGATGGTCGCCAAGCGCATCGTCATGACCGAAGGGGAGGCCGTGGCGCTCTGGCCTCGCATCCAGCGCTTCAGGGCCGAGGTGGGGCGTGCACCCAATCCGAACGCGACGGACCCCATGGAGAAGCGCCTTGGCGAAGCCCTCTCCTATATCCGCGCGAAGAAGGCCGAGCGCTTGCGATGACACGGCGGACGCTCGACGACATCTTTGCTCAACCCGATCCGGACGGCCTCCTCGAGGTGCGTCTCGCAGCAGGCGACGCGGGCGCTCGCGATCCGAACGAAGTCGTCCTGCGCGAAGAGGCGGCCTTCGTCGCCGCCCATGGGCGCGCTCCTTCTCGAGATGCCTTCGACATCGCCGAGGCGGTTCTCGCGACGAAGCTCGCGCGGATCAGAACGGGCGACGCGGCGTCGCACGCAGACGAGACGATCGCCGTCGTGGCGGAGCCCGATCCGACGGAAGGCGCGACCCGAGAGGCGCGAGAACCGGAGGTGCGCGCGGTCGGCTCGGAGCAGAGCGCATCCTGGCGTGACGAGAACCTCGACGAGCGGGCCCCCGCCGATCTCGACGAGATCTTCGCGCTCGGATCGGATCTCGTCGATCTCGACGAGAACGTGTTCGTTCCCGTACACGTCACGCCCGCAGCCGAGCGAGAGCATCCCGAACATAGGGGCGAGCGCCGGCCGTGCAGTGATTACGAGCCGTTCCGCGCGCTCTTCGAGGCCGTCCATGCCGATGTCGAACAAGGGCGCCGCGCGCTCGTGCCGTTCACGAAGGGGTCTGGCATCGAGACGATCGAGGGCGATTTCTTCGTCGATCGCGGCCTGTATGCCTACATCGCCGAAAAGAGCGAGAAGACCCTGCGCGGTGGTCGCCGGGATCACCGCTTGCGCGTGATCTATTCGAACGGCACCGAGAGCGACGTCTTGATGCGTTCCTTCGAACGAGGTCTCTACAACGACAAGACGGCCAGACGGGTGACGCGGATCGGTTTTGGACCTCTCGATCCCGAATGGGAGGAGGATCGGGCGGCTGTGACGGGCACGGTCTATGTCGCGCGCAGCCTCTCCTCGCGGCCCGAAATCGTGCGTGATCGGATGATCCTGCACAAGATCGGGGTCACATCGGGTTCCGTCGCGCGTCGGATCGCCGACGCGGCGAACGATCCGACCTTCCTCCTCGCTCCGGTCGAGCTCGTCGCGACCTACGAGCTTCGAGGCATGCGCCGAGACAAGGTAGAGCACATTCTCCATCACTTCTTCGGGAGCGTGCGGGCCGGCATCGTCATCCGGGATCGCTTCGGTCGCGAGGTGCGCCCGCGTGAATGGTTCTACGTGGATCCCGCATCCGTCGCCCAAGCCATCCGCGCCATCGCCGACGGAACGATCGTGAATGTCGAGTACGATCCCTCGACACAGACGTTGGTGCCGCGCAGATCATGAAGGAAGGCGACGCCGGAGGAACTAGCGACCCCGCGCACACTTCCCGCAAGGCGATCCTCACGCCGAGAGCGTCGTTTCGGCTGCGAACCTTACGGCATTGGCTGCGAATGCGTCAACGGCGACGTCTGCATGGACGAGGCCTGCAAGTCGGATCCGCCGCATTGCAGGCGAGCTCACAATCGTCGTCCCCAGCCGCGAGGTATCCGCGCGCCTGCTCCGAGGCTATCGCCCTATCGATCGCTTCGATCCTAACGCGGATGTCCGCCTCTAGTCGCCTCTGGTTATCCTGCTGTTGTCGAAAGATTGCGGACATTCCTGTGAAGCCCTGAAGGAATGTGGCGACTGCATTCGGGTGGGATAGCGTCTCGTAGGTTTCGAGCGCTGCTCGCAAGCGGTCCTGCTGCTCTCTCCTTTCGTTCATGGCTCGCTCCAGCGCACGTTCTGCCAGGGAGATGGCGCTGCTGTTGGAGGCAGACGTGGATGCTTGCGACCCCTGTGAATTCAGGTGAGACCAGGCACCGGAACGAGTTGTCTCGATCCGCGTATGTTGTTGCCAGATACTGTCTCGAGATCCGCCGACCCCTTGCTCGATGTTTCGTATCGCGTCATCAGAAATCGCGCCGAGTGCACCCTCGATGCGTTCGACACGGTCTGCGACATCAGCCATAGAGTTGCCGGTCATATCCATAACGTCCTCAGCTGCCGAGCGCGCCTCTCGATCGGCTCGCTCGAGCAGTTGTAGGGCCATGAATTCTTCTTGAGCACTTCGGCGACACTCTCGATAATGGCCTGTGGCGGTCATGTTCTGAGACCACACGGCTTCTCGACACTGGCTCACGACACGAGAGATCTCTTGGCGCTCCCTGATCGACAGATGGTGAGGGAGATCGAGCACGGATCCGCACTGACTTGCTCCGGAGATCCATTCAGGAAGACTTGCGCCGCACATTTCATCGGCGTAGGAGCGCCAATCTTGCGCTTGTGCGAATCCGCTCACGAAGCCGGCGGAAAGAACGATCAGAACCTGCTTCGGCAGTTTCTTCAGCATGACGCTGCTCCCTACCTGTTGCGTGCCAAGGCCAGGCCGATCTGCAGGAGAAACGCAGCGGTACGTCCGACATTCTCGGCGTTGCGCGCCTCCGCCTCTTGTCGGGCGACGAGTTCACGGCGTCTGGCTGCGTCGTAGGCGGCGTTGTCCGCAGCGGCCTGGGCACTGCGAGCATAGCGGCTTTCTCGATCCACCTCGAGCCACAACTCGTACTCGGCAATCGCACTGCCCAGTCCCTCCTCCAGCGCCGCGACGGGCAGGGCGTCGGCGATCTCGGGGAAGCGATTTGAGAGCCCCATGAGGCAAACATGAGCGTTTGCCCGCAATCGCGCGATTGAGATGCGACTCGACAATGTCGGTCGATTCTCCTCCATCGCAGCCATTTCGATGCGGCGCTCATTGAGCGGCGACTGACAGCCGGAGATCGCTTGATTGATCGCTCCGGTCCGAAAATTCGATCCGTTCGGCAAGATTTCGGCGATCCTCGCAGTCATCAGCGCTTTCACAAAACTCATATACAATTCGTCGATCCAAGTATCTCTGACGACTATCGTGTACATGGACAAGTCAGAGCCCGGTGGGCTATAGAGTGCCGAAGTGTCTCTGAAGTGCTCTGGGATCATGACGCGGTCATGATAGAAGATCAACTCTCTTGCTATGGAGCGCATGTTGATCATGAAGTCCGACATAAACACATCGCTGACTTGGGTCGCCAGATCGAGGTCTCCGGAATTTGCGATCTGTACGAATCCGTCGAGCCTCTCGTCGACGCATGCCATCGCTCGAAGAAATCGAATGCTTACGTCGTCGTCCATCTCGTATGGACAGCGCCAATCCGGGAATTGGTCAGGATCGGCGATCGCCGGCGGAGGATCGATGAAGCCTTCGATCACGCCGAGCCAACCTTGTGCTCGCGCGTGATGTGAGGCGGAGAGCGTCAGGCAACTCGCGAGGATTATGATTGTCACAATTCGCATCGCACAACCTCGGTTGTCGGCCATGCGGCAGTGTAGCGAGCCGGAATTGTGCTGTCAACGGATGCTCTCCGAGATTGCGTCGAGGCGAATCTGTCCGATGATCTCTCCATAGCGGGGTTATTGCTCAGCGTTGTATGTTCGATTTGCGTCGCCGGGTCTCGTGCCGAACCTCGAGCCACGACTGACGGGGTGCTTGCAGCCTCGTCAGCCGAGTGTAGCGGCGTGCCGGTGGTCGAGGTCGAGCAGATATGCGTAACCGAAGGAGTCGCGCTCTAGCGCCGAAAGAAGACCATCCGGCACGCCGGCCGGTGCTGTGGATGCGGCATATATCCCCTTCGCCACGGTACAGACCGTGTCCACGTCTCCTCCGAAGGTGTCCTTTCGACCATCGGTCCGATCATCTGTCACATCGGGATCTCCGCGAGTGCGGCAAGGAGGCGATCGGCGAACCGCTCGTCTCCGTCGCGCCGCGCCTCATTGGCGAGCTGAACGAATCGCGCCATCGCCGCGGCACGCTCCAGAGCCGAGTCGCATTCCCCCTCGCGAACGACCGTGATCTTTATGGGCTGGAGCGGTTCGTTGCGCCGCAAGATCGGTGCGGAACGGCGAGATCGGATGGTCGTGCCCTGCGGGTGGTAACGATCGACGAGCAGCATGGCGACGCTGCGGGTGGCCCGACTCACCCATTGCGCCTGACAGACCGGCGTTGCCGACGCCGAAGACGCGAAGGCGACCGTGATCTGGCGCCTCTCGGAGCTCGCCTCGAGTTTCAGGCAATCGACGATCAGGTCGCGAAACCGTGACAGATCCATCCTGCCGGCGAAGGTTACGGGGGTTGTCGATGGCAGGAACAGCGGATCGTCGAGGGTGTCGTTGCCCTCGGAGAAAACGGCGGTCGCGGTTGCGATTAGGGAAGCGTTACCGTCGCCGTTCCAGTCCACCCGCCGTTTGCGATCGAAGAGGCGAACGCCGCCGACAGCGACGACGAAAGGTGTTCCCAGATCGAGAAGACGGCAGGCGCCGGTGAGAAAAAGCTCACGATCGCGTTCCTGCAGGACGAGGCCGTACCGCAAGCTTTCAGTGGTATCGACCCTTCCGAGCTTGTCGAAGTGGTGGAAATCGCGAGCCGTGGCGAGGATGAGCGACGCGGATTGTAAAAGTTCCTCCACGTCTTTCTGTGCGTAGACGTCGACGACCTCCAAGAGAACCTCGCGCGCCGGCTGGCCGAGCGCCGACGTCGTGACGGGAACAGAAGCGAGGGAAAGAGGAATGTCCTCGTCGCGCCCAACGAGGACGGTGACCACGAACCGAGACATCTCGCCCTCCTGTTGATCGAACGTGTCTACGTCAGTCGATCGTAGACACGTTCGATCCTCGCTTGCTAGAGAATCATGGAGCGTCAGACCGTCGAGCCGAGAAGCTTGGAGCGATCCGGATAGCCGGCCGGCAGGTGTGCGTCGAGAAACGCGGCTAGGTCCGTCATGAGGTGCGCCCTTTCGAGCGCGCTGACAGCCTCGACCTCCAATTCCAGGAGGTCTGCGCATTTCGAGTAGCCCGACAAGCGGCCGACGGGGCCGTCATTGTATTCCCACGACCAGCCATAGGGCCGGCAGACGGCGAGGACCGCGTCGACCAGCTTGTAGCCAACGGGCGTGATCTGGCCGTTTGGGTATTCGCCGCAGATGCCGGCCTCGTTGTCTTCGTCGCCCGAAGCAATAGTGATGTTGACGCCCTCGGAGCCCGCCTTGAGACCGACGCCGATCGCCTTCTCGACCATCGCCTGGTAAGTCGCGTAATCGATTCCGTCGGCGAGCTCGAGGTCGTAGCTCGAGGGCGCACCGTCGATGCAGGGATCCTCTGTACATGCGTTGATCACGTCCAAGAAGAGTTCTTGAACTTCGTCGACGAGCCTCTCGATTCTGCCGCCGCTCAGCACAGGGGTGTCCTCGAGGACGACCATCTCGCCGACGCCGAACACGGGTCGAGGCTCGGGCTGGCCGGGAAGGTGCTGGCCGCGCGTGATGCCCTCGATATAGAGAACTGCGCGGTTGTTCTCGTCGATCCCGAAGAGCTTCACACCGACGCTCTCTTCTTCCTCGTGCGCGAAGAAGGCGAGCGTCGAGATGTCGCCGTGAGGCAGGAGCACCTGTGCCAACTGGATGAGCGTGTCCGGCTCGGTCACGACGATCTCGCCGTATGTGATCTCGCTTGCGTCCTCCCCGAGGATTGGACGCAAGTCTCGTGTGGGAGTCTGCGAGGCAACGAAGTCTGGCACCTCTCGGAGGGTAGCGGCTCGACCGAAGCAGGTGATCTTGAATGACGATACGGTCATGACGGTCTTCTCGCGTCTGGTGCCCTCGAAGGGCTGCGTCTCGTTCAAGCACGCAGCACTTCGAGGTTGGCATGCCACGGCTGGCAGGGATAGGCCAGCTCATACCTCCTGTGTCAGGTCGCCGTCGGCTGCAATGGTGGGGGACTGTCGAGCGAGAGAGGATTGCGGCGAGCGGTCTAGACGTCGCGCACGGGTTCGGTAACGCTCCTTAGCGGCCGCTCTAGGGGCGCCAGGATCCAGACGCTACCATGCTCTCGTGTGCATTGTCCCATTTCTTCGCTGTTTCGCCGGAGATCATCCGTGCGGTGCCAGGCGGGGCTGCGTGAACGTCGATGTCTTCGAGTCGTTTCTTGGATTCAGCGTCAACGTACTCCTGGTCTCTCATTTCCCGATATGCCTTGTGTGCTCTCTTGCGAGGGTTGGCTCGCGTCTTCATGACGCGAAGCAGGTCAACTTCGTCCTGCTCGCTTTCGGGGTCGGATCGGTCTGCTATCGGTCTTCCCGCCGCTTCCACGCGCCGGTAGCGCTCGATCATAGCCGGCGTTAGGTCTTCATCGTCTTTTGGCGGCGTCCAGGTCATACTTCGGATTATACTGTTGCCGACTGTGGCGGTGCAAATTCCAAAGCAGGGTCAGCCTTGACGGTTGGTGCGCTGCCGGCCGTTTCGGTGAAGTCGGCATGCACGATGCAATTGCGTAGAGGAAGGCATACTGTCAGCCGAGTTCGATGCGCTCGCTGCAAGGTTCCGAAGCCACCAGCCGCGCGGGATTACGTGAAGCGCCGGCGGACATCGATCCGCAGCGACGAGAGAGTGTCGTTGCGCGGATCGCCGGAGAGGTCGAGACCGGGATACGAAGCGTCGAGCCACAGCGTCGAAAATCAGGCCGCCCGGAATCAGGTGCGGAAATGCCTCGGCTGCTTCGATTCGATGCCGGACGGGGGATAAACAAGAACCGCCAACCCTTCGGCTGGCGGTTCTTGCGTCGAATCCACGCCACACGGCTTTGATATACCCAGACCGACCGCCGATGATTCGAGTCGTCGCGTCAGAAGAGAACGTCGACGGGGACGAGTCTGTTCGAAATGGAGTCGTTGCCGAGCCGGCCGCTGGCGCCAGCTCCCCAGCACTTGGCGCCGCCCGTCGTGGTGACGGCGCAGGTGTGAGCGCCGCCC
>JARWLF010000437.1:0-16415 GCA_029853055.1 Scenedesmus sp. KT-U
TGGCTATGTCAGTGACAGTGTTGGCATGTGATAACTGACGTTAGATACTTGACGGCTGTAGCTACCAAGTGGAAGAGGTTGAACGGGTGAACCTTTTTTAAGTAGTGATTGGCACTTGTTTGCTTGTCATATTGTATGCAAGTATAATGCCAAATTTATGTTTGTGTGCTGTGCGAGTGTGGACGTGATTCAAATTCATGTTTAGTCAGCTCCAGTGACTGTCCCAACATCCAGGTATGCCTCCGTAGCTCAAGGTAACGTTACGTAGCTGAAGGGAATATATATAGCTGCAGCTCAAGGTACTGCAGTTCATTGATTGCACTCGTGCAAGGACCGGGTCCCCAAGACTGGTCACCTGTGCTTGCAGTGATCATGACAAGGCTTGCAGTGATCATGACAAGGCTTGGTAGGTGCAGTCTGCGTCAGGATGTCAGATGTCAGGACGGTCCCACTGGATGTCTAACCAGAGCAGATCCTGGTCTCTGATAGAGCTATCTGACATGGTGTCGCACATGCTACTCTGACAACATCACTTTGACAGACTGCGAGAGATACAGCGTGTCCCTGCGACCGGTCCGCCAAATCACCGATGCCGAACTGCCGTTCGGCATTGGTGATACCGTCGAGATCGGTCTCGCGAATCCGTCGAAGTCTGTGGCGCTTCTGTGCAATAGGTGTTGTCAGGATCATGCACGCTTTTTGCGCATCAAGCACCGGTGGCTTCCGAAGTAGGGTCAACAGGGGCTACACTGATGTGATGTCGGCAATGTGGCGCTGTGATTCGATTATCATATCCAATCGCGGCGCTACATTAGCAGTGCTCCTGACTTGAGGCCTGTGGGCTGACCGCAGGTACTTTTGAGCACAGTCAATGAGTCGCATTACGTGGCCAAACGGCCTGAACACTGACTCCATCAGGCCACTGGACCAGTCAAGCACTCCCCTTCCAAGAATATCTCAGTTAGTGACACGGATATTGTGACATGACTGGTACCAGGCACAGCCAGTCACTTCGTGCCTTGGCAAGTCGACCACATTTAATCTTGACGGCAACTTGAACCTGGATGGTTCAAAACGGCCGACAGCTTCTGTCTGAAAGCAAGTAATGGAGACCAGCATATCCCTATCATGCACCAAGCGTAACGAATTACATCCTGGCAAGGCTGTCTTGGCCATCAAGAGTGCTGATCAGCTTATCAGGTTAGTAACAACAGAGAGGCCTTGTCTTGTCTCAATTGATATTGCTTCAAACAATACAGCCCACATCTGAACCCTAGAATGTGCCGCTATGCTGCATTGGTCACAAGACCCTCTATATACACCTCTGTAGCTGCAACTGTTGCTCAGTAGATAAGTATGGGCCACAGAGCACTAGGGCAAAGACCTGCGCCACACAACAGTGACGCATGTTGGGAGCCAGCAGTGTCAACAACAGCTGCAACCTGAGCGATACAAACCACCTGCCCAGCCAGCCAACAATATCTCAGGAATTCCTATCACAGCCACCTCAAAGCTGAGGTGATCGCACAGCATGTGTTAGGCAACACATTCAGCCACGCTGAAGCAGGTATATGTAAAGGTCTGCTATTGGATATCGCTGCTGACAGTATACCTGACATTGATGTCCGGCATGCACACCTTAGTGTGACCAGATGCAGCTGTATGAATGCAGAACTGGTACACGGACAGCCGTGACAAAGTATTGAGCTAGACAAGCTTGAGACAAGCTTGCCTCCTCGACTCATTGTGGTAAGCCACCTGCTGCTAAGCAGATGATCCATTAGACCCAAAGGAAGTGTCGTTGGAATGCAGTACTTGTTTCGGTACTGTGCCTATGCATTGCCGCATATGCATGTGCATTGCTGCGTGCCCAGGATAAGATGCAATGTCTCTGATCTATGCAGACCAACAGATTAACTTCATCACACATCTATGCAGTACATGAATGCTCAGCTGTTGCACACAAAGCACACATTATGCTGCCTATGCCATGTCACTATGATACATGCACCTACCATGACAAGAGAGGCCGAGCACAGTACAGCAATGACTGTTGGTACATGCGTAAGACATCCAGGCACAACAAGGGCGCCTGCCAACACCAAGACACGGGACACCACCACCACCCACACATGTAACACTATTGTAACCCATCATGAGTCTGTCACACATCATGACTTGCACTCCCCAGTACTGCTGGTCAGCAATGAGTGTGAGAGGGTCTTTGGCGATCAACAGCAACCCATGTTGGGCCTACCAGTAGGCATCGTACAGCACCGCAGCATCAGAGCTGGGCCGTCATAGCATACACTTGCATCGCTGTCATGCACACGCAACAACTACTGGTGATTGCACGTACATCTGAACATGCAGGGAATTGTAACATCACTTGTGACAGCATGCAACGACTTGTGTCAATCACACAATGACCCCAGTCTGCATATGCCAGCACAGAAATACTACACAGTCCGTGAATGCATTTGACAAGGAAGGAGTAAGTGGCATACGCCCCGGCACAAGCACAAGCAAATGCATGAGCAGATGATGACAATTGAGATGGAAGCTAGCCACTAGGGAAGTGTGTCACTGATGGCCCAATTGGTGTCACAACATGGACACCAAGGCGTATAGACACAGAGTGCCCTGGCAAGTCAGAACATCCATCAACATAACTCAAACAAGCCAAGCCAGACATGAGGCAGCAGAACCTTTCCTTTATCATGTGCAGCACATGAGGGTGCTGGATTGGGGTCAGAAGGCTGCAGTCGATATCAAGCACCAGCAAGCATCAAACAGGGAATCGAATACAGCACTCAAAGGTGCAAGACATACCCACAAAGCCTGATGATACAGCAAACACAGACTAATCATACACAGACAACAAGCATCCTTGCGCAGGAGGGCAACAGTCACAAACAGTGCTGCCATGACGACCAGGCAGCTGACATCCACACAACAAGCCGTCAACATGGACAGCTAGCAAACTGACACGGGTATACTCGCAACAAACCCCATACCCACATGAGGCACGCTTCCTTTGACATCAACTGCATCAACTTCGGCGACTATATTGTACACACACTTGTCCAATGAGTCAAGCTGCACCATGAGTGCACAATGAAAGTAATCGTACGGGTAAGTCAGCTGTGCCCGTGCTTCCGTGCATGTGTCACCTACAGCTGATCAGGCAACATGTCCACCACACTTCTGTGTCTCCCAGTGCCAGTCCGACCACAGCTGCCCGGATTGTCTACACCAGCACAATCCTCGTCCATCAGCAACCCACCAACCAACTGGTGCTCCAGTGGCTCATTATCACGTTGTGCTGTATCATCTCTGCACTCACGCTGGTGCAGATTGGTAGTAGACAAGACTACTGGTTGTGAATAGGAAGCTCCTACTGGTGAGATGTGGTTGTTGATGTTCTCTCTCAGCGAAGTTCCCACTAGGCCAGATGTGAACTTCATAGTTGCTTCATGTCGATGCTGTGCACACCAGGGAGACGCTCCAACACCCAAACCGCAAGCAGCAGCAGCAGCAGCAGTGCTGAAAGCAGGTGAGCAGGGGTGGCCGCTGAGGTCCGCAGCAGCAGCTGCAGCAGCAGTGGCCGGAGAGCAAGACAGTGCTCTGCTGCGGGGTGTACTACAGCTGCGCTGAGAGCCGGGTGGTCCACCTATTGCACCGAAGCCACCCATATGAGCGTCATCAATCTCAGCATCATCTGTTACGCTGATTGCTAAACTGCTGCTGCTACTGCTACGCGTAGCTGCGGCGCTGAATATGCTGTCAGCACGGGTGCCACAGTTGCTGCTGCTGTTGCGTCGGCTGTCATAGCGATTCAGGAGACGCTGATGAGCTGCAAGTGGTGCCGTTTGACCACAGCTCGTGGGTCTGTGATTGCTGCTGCTGCTGGACAGTAGCATCTCGTCACAGCCAGCAATAGCTTCAACACATGGTGGTGGTTTTGCAGGGGCAACAAACGAGCTGCTTCCGCCATAATACTCAGACCTAAGGTCCAGCTGTAGCTGCCGAAGAGCTCTTGATAACTCATCTTCCTGCTGTTGTTGCTGTCTTGCTTGTTGTAGACCACCAGCTACAGCTGTATTCTGGTTTGGATGACCTGCTGCCTTGGCCTGCTGTTGTTGTGAGCTGGCAGCGACTGTAGGATGCACAGCCTTGTGTGCAGCAGCTGCTGCAGCAGTATCACTGCTAGCTGCTGCAGTTGCAGCCAGCAGGGCAGCAGCAGCAACAGGATGAGCAGCAGCCTCCATACCTGGAACAGGTCCCATCAACAGCTGTAACTGTGCAGCAGGTGGCACTCCAAGCTGCTGCAAGTGCAGCTGCATCCGTGTCCGCTCCGTCGCCACAGCTTGCTGCGCAGCTGCTGTTAGTAGTTGCCGCACCAATGGCGACTGCAGCGTCTCTGCTGCTGCTGCTCGTGCTGCTGCAGCCACCGCTGCTGCCTCGTGTGTGGCTGCATCCTCAAGCACTGCTGCCAGCTGCTGCTGGTGAGTGATGGCTTGCTGCTTCAGTAACTGCTTCAGCGATGTGATCTCTGCATGTGCAAGCTGTAACTGCTGCTGCTGTCCTTCACATGCATTCCTCATCATTTGCTGCTGCTGCAGCAGCTGCTGCTGCTGCTGTTGTACTACCTCTGGGGTAGTGCAGTTGGCAGAGTCATCAGCTCGACCAAGTGTGCTACCACCTTGCACCTGTGACTGAATGCTCGGACCTGCTGCTTGTTCACGAGGTCTCTCCACAGCGAGTTGAGGCACAGAAGCAGAGTCAGCAGCAGTATGTAATGGTGGTGGTGGTGACGCTGATCGTGACAATGGCCCTGTACTGCTGACAGCGTTGGGCACAGCAGCACTGCCAGTTGGATTTAAACCATCAACAGCGCCAGCAGCACCCAGCAACGCTGCCTTGAAGCCTGCTGTATGCTGAAGTCCTGCTGCTGCTTCAGTAGCTGCAGATGGCTTGCTGGCAGCTGCTTTGCTGTTATGCGCTGCTACAGCTGCCTGGCTGCTGTCAATGTTACTTGTGTCTGCAGCAGTCGCATGACCCTCAGCTCCTGTTACAGCAGTGTTAGCTCCCACAACAGCAGCTGGCTTCTGCGGTTGCTGCTGCAGCTGCTGTTGAGGGTATTGCGTGCTACAGCTGAAGTGGCTGGAGCAGCTGCCAGGCGGTGTTCCTGCAGTGGTTGCACTGCTGCCAGGCCCATTGCTGCTGCAGTAGCTTTCGTAACTGGCAACACTGACAGTACTGCACAAGCTATGTGCAGAACCATGTCGGCGATGACCTGCATTGCCGCGGCAGCTGCTGCTGCTTAAACTAACCACCTCAAGTCTGTGGCTCCCTGTATTGCAGCAGCTGCCACTTGGGTGTGCACCATGCTGCTGCTGCTGAACACTCCCGGTGCCAGTTGCTGTTGCTGCTGGGAGTTTCTGATGCTTGTCATGAGTGATCAAAAGCCTAGCAGCTGTTCCTGAATGGACTGTATTAACAGCTGCTTCTCGGACTGCAGCAGCACTGCTACTGTTGTTGTGACTTGGCAATGCATTGTGACCAGCTGCTGCTGCTGCACCCCGCTGCTTGCCCTTGGGCAATACTACTTGCCAGTCGCTCTCAGATCCATCCAGCAACATGTCCAAGTTTGTACACTGCTCAATATCATCTACAACTCCACTGACAGCGATAAGCTGTTTGGATTTGTCAGCAGCTGTGGGCGGTCGCTCCTGCTGTTGCTCTGCATGAAAGTCTTGGCTTGCTGTGGGTGTTGCTGCAGTGTTCAATTGGCTAGGTTCTTCAATGATGTTTACATCATCGACCTCTGCGTCTGCTTGATCTTTGGCAAGCTGCTCAACTGCTGTTGTTTCAGCAGACGGCATCTCAGCAGATGGCGGTTCAACCCCTGTACGAGATGACACTGCAGCAGCAGCAGCCTTGCCGCCAACCTTCTTTTTCTTTTTCTTCTTGCTGCTGCTACTTCCTTTGCTGCTGCTGGTGGTGCCTCCTGCACTGCTCTCACTGGCATCACAGGCCGCTGCACCACCACTGCTGCTGCTGCCCTTATCCCCTGCTAGGCCTTGCTCCTGCAGCAGTTGCTGCTGCAGCTGGTTTGCAACCGACTCCAGCTCTTCCAAACGCTGCTGTAACAACTTAGCTGCCTCTGAGCCAAGAGGAGCATAACCTACTGCTGCTCTGCCTCTTCGGTCTCTTGCTGACAGGCTGGCATTGTGATCAAGCAGCACCTGTTGACATACGGTGCACCACCAAGCTTAGCAAATGCACTGTCCATGACATCAGCACAAGGATTTCAGGCAGCAATGCACACAAGGGCAGATGCTCACATCGTCACAGACGCTATTTGCCCAGATGCACATGCAGCTGGTCAACAATGCAACAGTCAGCGGTGGAAAACACTGATTGCAGAGTCTGCTATGATAACACACCTTGCAAGCTGCTGCTGCATTGTTTCCAGCTGCAAACATGAGAGCAGATCTCCCCAAAGCATCCTGCAGCTCAATACTGGCACCATTCTCCAGCAGCACCTGCAAGCACCACCATGAGATCCTAACCATCATGACATGACTATTGCTGCAGAACAGCTGTACAGGAGCTACTGAACACCGATGCATATTGCAGGACAGAAACCCTTGCCAAGCACAGTCCTGCAGGGCTGACAACCCTGCAGTTGCAATGCTGGACAAAGGTCCATGATGGCCCTTGAAAGCTTGCTTTTGGACCAACGAGACAAGCATAAGCTCCTTACCTCAACAGCGACAACACCATCAGCTGCTGCTGCAAGCATCAATGCGCTGCTGCCATTCGGTGCCCAGGTATCCGGTACAGCTCCAGCTGCCAGCAGAGCCCGCATTGCTGCTACAGCAACAGCAGACTTGCCGTCACCGGCACATGCCAACAGCAATGCATTCAACACCTCACCACGTGCTGCTGCAGCTGCTAGATCAATGGGTGTCTGACCTCGCCTGTTCTTTACCAAGCAACTGGCTGGACAAGCCTGCAGCAGACGTTACAGATGCATGTCTCAATTCCTGCCTCAGTCGTCATGAGATGTTGGGAGTCCACGAACATCAGTGAACATAGGGCTGAGATGCAGCTACTGATTTGATACAGAGGCGCGGTATTCGGGATTGAGATGCTCTGTCAGCACTTGGTAGGTGCATTCACCTTTGCAATATTGTACGCGCACATCGGCTGTCCTTTCTGTGCTGCTAGATGTAGTGGTAGCTCTCCACTGACGTCCCGAACCCTGACTGCATCAGCACCACCCTTGGCCAGCAGAGTTTCAACACACTCTTCGTGACCAAAGGCTGCTGCATAATGCAGACAGCAGCGACCGTCCACATCCCGCATTGCTGCTGCCGCCGGTGTAACTGTCAGCGCAGCTGCCAGCTGGTCATTCAAGCCGAGCTTGGCAGCAGCCAAGGCAGTGGATGCAGCAGTGGCAGCTGAGATGGAACCCGTGCTGCCACTGCAGTGCTTGCCAGGCTTGCTGCTAGAACCCTGGGCTCCAATTGCTGCCTTACAAGATGACTTGCTAGCTTTGTGCTTGTTAGTGGCTGCACTACTGCTGTTACTGCTGCCGCACGACTGCTTGCGATCGCTATTGGAGCGCACATCACTGCTGACTGCTGCAGGCAACACTGCAGAATATGGTTGATCTGCTGCAGGCCCATCTTGGACAGCTTGCTGTTGCAGTTCAGATGGGTGCACGATGTACACAACCCCTGCTGCAGCTGCCTTGGTATCTACTTCTTCATCAGCATTGCTGGGTGTTGATATGTGAACCCTGTCACATGCTTGCTGCCCATCAGCTTGTGACGGCAAGTTGAAGCTAGGGTTGCTGCTGTCTGAGCATGCGCTACTGTGTGCCATGTCTGATGCGTCCACCAGCATTCTTTGTTGGTGTCTCGGGAGCAGATAGCTTGCGAGTCAACAAGAGGTACTGCATTCACCCCAACTGCCTCTGTTGAAGCTTTGATGCTATTGTTGCTGATCTACTGCAACAAGAAGCCCTGCACTTCTTAGCACTTGGTAGGCTGGTGACAAACCCAGTATACGTGATGATACCACCGTGAGTACACTGTCTCTAGCATGAACTCGGAAGGTAAACTGCCTTCTTCAAGCCCTCACCGCATCTGCTGTACAGCAGCAAGAGCCCCGCTGTTGCAGACGTGTAACTACTGACCGACGGACGAAAATGGTGTGAGTGGACCTGGAAGTTGGTTACACATCACATGAGGTCATGGTCTCAACAACAAGCCACGCACGAACCACCACTTCCCAGGTTTGGCGGGTCCCGTTCGGCAGCAGCGACATGGAGCTCTGGTTGCGATTACAGATATAGAATATTATATTCAAAAGACATGATGATGGATGTGGGCACATCAAGTACAACACAGATAGCACAGCGTGCTGCAGTTATGCTATATCTTGGCCGTATAATGCCAGCTGGTGCTGAGACGCAGCCCGCATATATTCGTTCGAGTCGGTTTAAATACAACGATGCGACTACATACCGAAAGCTCCTTAAAGCTGTTGCACCTTCCTCGAACGCCCATGAAACACAAGAATCTACTGACGTTAAGCCGAAACAAATGTAGTCTGTTGAAACGGTGTGCTTTAAACACTCTTTTGGGTCGTGAAAATTAAAGGCTGACGCGGGTCGAGTCACACAGTTTGCGTAAGGCGGGACCTGCAAGTGATCGACCGTCCAGACCACAATGTCACGAAACTTGAAAATGTTGATGCGTCTGGCTTTGTGCGCCAAATTGTTGTGCGACCAGAGTCCTTGACAGACGGGTTCTGCTTGCTGCTTCTCCAAGGTGACTTGGGCTGAATAATCGTCAAGGCACATTGAAAATCAAACATTGCGTTGACCACAATCATCCTGTGAACCATGTGCGCCTTCACCTGGAAACCCCATTTTCAAATCACATGGTCCGCTGCCTGCGCTTGGTTGTATGCAAGTTACCAGTTTATCTCAATCAATCAAGCTCGGACAACGACTAACCAACGTAGCCTTGATTACGGTGCAGTGCTCCTGTGGGCGACCGGTGATACCTCTCGAGTGACCCTGAACTGAACAGTTGTTGGCCCCTCGCCGCAGATGTAATACTGAACCCTACCTTACTGCAGACGACGATACTGAGCATTGCAAATCCAACATTCACAGACCATAAAAACCACCTGCATGAACGACGGAAGCGTGCGTAATTGACCATGTAGGCCCATAGCTAAGTACACCCTAGTTGCATGAAGCATTCATCATGTTGCTTGTATGTCGTATTTGGAATGTGCTTCAGTGTTTCTTAAACACCCCTGTGCAACCAGTGCCCAATAAATCTCGGTGGCTTGTAAAGTATCAGTGACAAGGGCAGTTGACACCATCACATGCTTGATCATAGGGAAAGCTGTCGCCGATGATGGCCACCACCAGCTGCAACCAGTGGAAGTCAAACTGTACAGGTACATGCTGATGTCCCACGGCCTACCTGGAAACCAGACACTGCCATCTCCAGGTGCAGCCCACAACCATCCATCCATGCCTCCCTTGCTTATACATCCGCCAGCAGCCTTCTGGTCTGTGGTTACATGTGGTCTGCTACACTGCTGGCCTGTCAACAGCTGAGGACCCCAACATAGCTGAATGCTCCTCATCTCACAGTTCATCCAGTCTGCACTCATGCGTCCTGCAACATCTCCTGCAGTGACGCGCACTACCTCTGCTGTTGCTGCATCAAGCGTGCCGACCGCACTGTCTGTGCCACTATGAGGCAGAGCTGCTGTTTGTGCTGCCTGCATGTTACTGCACTGCTGCATCATAGCCTCGTTCCAGGTCTGCAGCATGACTTTGCCTAGTGCACGCATGCCATGACACAGGAAGCCGCAGTGTGATACCACAGCAATGCGCTGCTCAGGTCTGCAGTCAGACAGTAACAAGACATCAGTTGACCAGCAAGCACACCTCAGCAACGGACCAATTGTGCCACATGTTGCCCACTGGAAGTGGATGGTGTGAAAGGCCATGTTGAGATGGAAACATGCCCAGGTTGCAACAGCATATTCGCTTCATGCATCTTGACATGGTACAAACTTGCAACTCGTTTTCAGCATGCCTGACTGTTGCAGTATGTATGCATCAGCACACATGAAGGTTCCCCTTGCAGGGCTGCAATTACGTGAGCAGTACAGCCATAGCACCTGACCTGCTCATGATCCACTTGTAGAAGTCCAGTGCTCTGTGTTCTGTAGCGGTCTCCTCCTCTCCAGTGAGATAGCAGCCACAATCTCGACAGATGGCATCGTGCACACGCTCCCACTCCACATCATGCTGATGATGCATCAGGCTAAAGTCAACACCTGAGCAGGACAGCACAACAAGGGTACAACCAACATGGCGTGTGCTGATTATTGTCGAGTCAATCTTTGATCCACTGAGGTGATGCACCACTGCTAGATATACTTGACAAGACCAGCAGCTGTATCTCTGAGATTTTGTTTTTATCTTGATTTAATAATGACTTGGTGTCACATACAACAGTTGCAGATTCACCAACAAGGCCAAGGTTGAATTGATGTGCATATACATATTTTGGGGTACCTGGGAAGTCATCAGCCTGGAGGGCTATATCCCTGAACTTGTCACAAACATTGGGACCTGCAGCCACCACGAGTGACATTCAAACTGGAGTGCCGCTTGCCATTCCCAGGCTCACAACACAGCGTGTGCTAGCATCAAGGCTGTGGCTCACCAATCCTCTCCCTGCAACCCTCATGGGCCAGCAATGGCAGCGGCCTATGCACCTGATTGCTCCCTACATGCCCAGTAACATCACTGTCACTGCCACTGGCAGCAGCAGCTGCAGCTGCAGCAGCAATGGGTGGAAGGAATATCTGCTGCCTGGGTGTGACTTCGTAGGGCCTTTCAGGCTGCGGTTTCATCAAGATCCAGCTGCTGGGTGGCTGTTGGTCTGCTGCTGGTGCTGGCGCTGTAGCTGCTGCTGTTGATGTGGCTGCAGCAGCTGCTGCTCGACTGGGTGGTGGGTTGGCTGCTCCAAACACACCTGCTGCTGTTTCCAACGTCCGCCTGAGTGGAGACACAACTACAAGCTGCAGATTTCGGGAACAGATACAACGCGGCATGTACGATGTTGATCATTGATGTTGAGGTGCAAATACAAGTCGTTGCTGCTAGTGATCACCACTGCCCTTGCTAATGTCACAGGTGGGTGAGGAGGTGTTCATGCTGCTCAGCAGCCAGCAGGCCAGTTGATTGTGAAAACATGTGTCATTACCCACGCTCATTGCTTCCTTGTGGTGATCACGATCATCAGCATTTGCAAGATGGCATACTGTGATCAACGTAATCAAAACACGCATCTGACGGCTGTGTTTGACCTTTGCTGAATATCACAGACTGATGCCGGCGGACACCAACCAGGATTATAGTGAGGGAAGAGAACTGTTGAACAAGCAGGGGCATGCATGACTCACTTCGATATCAAGCTGCGGCTGCAGGGCTGCCAAGTGCTGCTGTAATGCTGCTGTTTGTGCCCAGCCCCGAGGTGTTAGATGGGGGTCCAGATTGTGATCATAACCGATGTTGTGCCAGCCCTCACCATGGCGAATGAGATAAATGGTCTACAATACACAGCATGGGTTCAAACAGGGTATCAACATGTGCTGGTGGGAAGCAGACCTCAAGGTGGCTACAGCATTGATGTTTGCTTTTGACCACAGATTGCACAAACTCGCACCCTGCTGTATTATCCCCCATATTGGCGTCGTACCTTGCTGTTTGGTGCTGTGTTTGCAGGGGCCACTTGCGAATTATCGACTTGATTGGTGTTGAAGTAAACGGCTGTTGGTACAGGGGCAGAATTGGCTGGCACACAACCACATGCTACCTGGCTGTAGACCGGCAACATCTGCTGTGAGCAATCAGACGGACTCATGACACTTGCTGAAACATTGGTTCCTGGTCCAGGGCTGCCTGTGCTGTTGCCAGCGGCCATGCCACTGTTGATGAACGTCATCTGACTGCTTCTTCCGACAGATCGTCGTGTAGGCGAGCAGGGCGCAAAAGCAGTACCGACTGGATAATATTTGGTTGCTGTGCAGGCGTGTACAGGTCGGGCAGCTTGCAATCTGATGCTGCGAAAGAAGGAGGGAATCGTGTGCGGTGACGTAAAGGGCAGAACTTGTATGTTGTGCATGGACCTGCGATTCGTGTCCTACTCTTGGTCAGCTCGGCAATGTACGTAGTTTGCAGCCGATCTGAAACCATTATGAGTGCACAAGTGGCAACAACGTGCTTGCTGAACCACGCTTCACGTGGTCCAGCAGAACTTCAGCGGCAACAACAAAGCAGCTCTTGCACAACTTGAGACTTCCGTGTCTTAATGTGACGAGCCCCTCAAGTGAAGGCTGTACGCACAGCATCACCAACGTGGTCCGAGACCGAGTGATCTTGTCACAGATCCTGCCACCATCTGCCCGACCTGATTAGGTAGCTTGTAGACCACCAGAGTCAGGTATTACTCGCAGATGCTACATGGGTATATCATGCACTGCAAGGGTCAACAAACAGGCTGCAACAACACTGGTGTCGCAGCGACCTGCTTGCTGCTGCGTATGATCTTTGCAGGTAGCCTCTTGCATGCACCTCCCAGCAGCGTTTTCACCCCCTGTACACAAGAATCAATTGCACATGCATCTAAGCACCTTTAATGTGCCACAGTGTTGTCTATGTGATGGGTGTGCAGCACGTCAAATTGCATGACAGCGGGTCAACTTGCTGACATGCCAGTACAGTGCTCCGTTCGCTGTTGCAGTCAACATTCTTACAACCGACCATAGAGAAGGTTCGGCTGTCGGACTAAGACTGCATACACATGGTTACCACAGCAAACAGGGTCTATCTGAGACAGGCTGTTTCTCAACGAAGACCACATCTCACCAGGGCTGTGCTGGCAGTCACTAGCAGAAGATGCACAGAGTATGAAGTATAGTACACAATGGTGCGTATACAGAACCATGCATTGCTTCTGTCACTGCAAGGATGCGCACAGCCATCACAGAGTTCACACAGCCATCCAACATGCAACATTCGTTGGTATATAGGGCAGTATCTGCTGCCGATTGGCACAGCTGTCTTTCAAAGACACATTATTACAGTACGCCCATTCAATGTAGCTCCCGCAGGCATCAGACAGCGAACGAGGGGCGGCCGCAGCTGCTGACCAAAGACAGGACATTTTTCACATGACCAGCACATGTAAGACGGAAGTACCATGTAGAAGTGCTGGACGGAAGTGTCAGTTGTGCTAAGCCACCTACATATTCTCGTGTGTCCTCCGTGGTACCCTCAGCTGTAGCAACGTCACTCTTAACACAGCTGCCACAAACAGCGAGGGTGTAGTCTGTTGTTGTACGACACTCATAACTCTAGGTAGTATATCTGCTCTGTGATGCAATGTGCATCCTGCTCATAATGCAGTCCGTGATGGTCAGCAGCGAGCACGCAATGTAGAAACAAGCAATGCAGGCAGGATAAGTTGCTTTCAAAGCTCAGTGAATGGCAACCGAAGTTTTGTTTGGCAGTGCGCAGTGATCAAGCGGTGTATGCATGCTGAGCGCGGTTGACCAGTTCAAAGAATAGGTACGGACCTCAGCATAATGGATTCGTTGTGCTGATCAGGTGCTTTGCATGCGCAATTGTTTTTCTAAAGATAGCTTTCAGAACATGCACGTCTTCCAGCTCTGTGGGCTGCTGTTGCAGTGCTGTCTGACTATGTCCACTCTGCAATCCTTTCACATGCAGTGGTTTATGACTTGGGAAAGGCGTGTGGCTACAAAATGACTAACATGCATCGCATGATGCGACTATCGCTGATTGTGCTACTCCTGGGCCACGCTGGATTCCAAGCAGCGTGTGTGCAGACAAGCAGTCAACAGCAAGAACAGAAACTCACCACAACAGGTTATGATGCTTCAGCTGACGCACAGGAAGCAGCTAAGTCTGGGGAGGCCTCAGAACCTAAGACAGTTGTGACTGCAACAGACGCCTATGAGGCGAACCATGCTAAACAGCAAGACACAGCAGACGTCGATGACCCCTCAGATGCAGACTTTCAGCCCATCTACTCGAGTGTAGATGACTCAGACGAGCAGGACACAAAATCTACTCCAACAGAAATCCAGCAAACTCTGATAGCAAAGAAATCGAGTCTTGTAGAACCGAAAACAATGCCAAAGGGAGGGCCACATGTCCCAATAAGGCAGACACGCCAATTGGTCAGCATAGATGATTTGACCCTAGGATTGGACCAGCCACAAGTTACCGCAGATGCTGTTGTCAACCAGTATGAAGCAGACCCACTCGACGGCGATGGCACCTCTGGTGCACAGGCTTTGGAATCTGGCATGCAAGGACAGAAGCCATCAGGCAACAAGAAGGGTATTGCAGGGTCAAACAAGCCTGGTGCTTTCACTGGCGGTCCAACCTTGGTACAGCAGCATGGAGGATGGAAGTCTGACAATCCGGAGACTGCAGATGGTAGGTGGTACATCTCCAACAGCTGATATATCAGCAGCAGATGTCAGCGAAACAGGCATACACAGAGGATACTCATCATGGGTGTGGTGTAGTGTGATCGCGCAGCTGCTGTTGTCCTGCTGCAGATGCCTCTGAAGGACAAACTACATTCGTTGCCTCTGGTGGGGCATCAGCTGGACTCTACAAACATGTGGTGGAGAGCCTGAATGATGACCTATCATTCCATCTCAAGTAAGTCATTGACAGACGCCTCCATCAGCAGCATGACCAAGTCAGCATATACTGATGTGGATACGCCACTGCTGAGAAGTCAAATGTCTGCAGGAAGCTTGCCATAACATTGAAAAGTTGTAGTTGTGTAGCAGCTTGTCACCTGTCTTGGCTGTTCTGCAGCAGGTGCAATGTCTGCCGTCTGTACATTGCATGCTTTTGCAGGGCCATGAGCAAAGGCAGCAGCAAGCCTACCCGGCGCCAGCTGCTGCAGGCAGATGGACAGCAAACCAAGGACACAGACACAGCTGGTCAAACCCCATCAGATGCAAGCAATGTGTATGAGAGGGAGACAACAGATGCGGATGGGGATGAAGCTGTTCTCCTTGAGAAAGCTTCCTATGCAGCATCAGCATTCGGGCTGCCTGCAACTGCTGTTCAGGCAGCTCAAGCAGAGATTGAGGAGTTGAAGCGGCAGTTGGCAGCTCAGAGAGCACCCAAAGTGCAGATTGATCAGGTATGCTGAGTGGTGGTCTGCTGTAAAGTATTGATGCTCTATGCTTGACACTTTACCCAACACTCCAGCCATGCTGCTAGCTCACCTACTTTCATGCAGCAACTGCACATGCAGCCTTGCATGTTGTGGCTCTGAGGCTGCATGCTGTCTGATTGTGAACATCACATTCAGCCGAGTGCTCTCTAGTGTGCAGCAATGTGGAAGGCACGAGCATACAAGACTACAGTTTGAAAGGTGTTGACAAGCCTACTGACCACTTTAATACTCTCATTGTAGGACTCTGACCCAGCCCATGTTGTTGTGCAAGATCAGATCAGGGTTGAGGTGCAGCCAGCATCCAGCCAAACTGCTGAATCATCTGCCGGTGACCAACACAGCCGCAGTCACCGCAGATTGTTTGCTCTCTCTGAGACACCAACCATTGCCATGGGTAGCAAAGGCGGCAGAGCAGGGAAGCCACTGTGGGGAGTCACCTACAGCTGGAGACGAGCAGAGGTGCTCAAGTGACATGACATAGCATGAAATCACTATGCTTTCACGTGCTATTGTCTGCTGTCAGTGCGCAAACAGGTTGTTTGTGCTTCTTGTGCATACTTGAACAAGGTGTGGTTGTGCAATGGTGGGGTTAGAGATGCTGATCCAGACAGAGTTTTCAATCTGCCCAAGCTGCATGAACCTGCCCGTAGCCACACCCTACAACAGACTGCAGACGAGTCACATGTCACATGTGTTTGCTTTTTCTGCTAGGCATGTGAGGGTGGTCGCCATGTTTGCCTCTGCCCATCACCCAATGATCTGGAAGCAGACATGGAGTTGTTGCACAGGTAATCCTGCACAAAGGCGGCCTTGCAGCCATTTGGTGGCAGCCACAGGTCCAAGCTTTTCTCTTGCAGTCAGTAACATTCACTGCAAGGGTGGCTCGAGGACCCACAGCACTGGTGCTACTGCTGATGCTGCAATTGTGCCTGCAATTCAGGTATGCAAACCGCGTACGGACATATTCTGTTGAGTGTCCAGAGCTAATGCGGATGCTGCTTCACCACTCAACAGCTACCCCTCATGCAAACTGGTTGCTGGGTGTCTGGGTTGGGAGGGATGAGTCTG
>JARWLF010000438.1:0-17419 GCA_029853055.1 Scenedesmus sp. KT-U
ATCTGTGCAAGCTTGACCCAGCGTCAAGGGCAACAGAGTTGCAGTCGACCATGCCTCACCAACGAACTGAGCTGCCAGGTAGTTTCTCTCAGCAGGAAGCGGTCGTCTAAGAGCACGCCTGAAGGCAGAGGGATCTAAAAACGCAGTGTACCTGCATACAGGAGCACAGGTGGCATGTAGGTTCGTCTTACAACTTTCTGAAATCTAGCCACTGATGTGGACAACCTGGGTCTGCTGTGCACACACCGCAATAGCAGCGTAGCACCCCTTAAGGTAAAAAGTGGCTGAAATCTTGAAGTTGATGAAAAGTGCCTTATGGTGACTGTTGCTGCTGCAGACTGTTCAGGTCCCGTACCTGTCCCCAAGTGACGCCACCAGCTCATTGAGAGCGTGATAGGTTTCTGCCTTGGTGTTCAACACACCCCCATGCGCCTTCAACACACTCAGCAGCTGCTCTGCCCACTGCGCCTGACTGAAGTGACCGGAGGGATCATAGAACTCACTGGCAACAGTCTGCGAGCAGGTGGAAGCCGTGAGAGGACTCTGACAGCAACAGATGATACTTGACATACAATGCCTGTGACAGGGATAATGCATTTACAGGCTTGCTTCTGCCTGTGTGCTCAAAGTGAGAGCACATAACATGCAAAAGAGCACCTGGTAGCCTGTTCAAGACCACCCTGGTGATTGCCAGTGATGTCTGCTGCATGCTCTTGTTGTGAAAACTGTGCCTCACGTACCTGCCATGCTTTTTCCAGCATCATGCGGTTTGCAGCGCATGTCTCACACCCAGGAGCTTCTTCAGCACCTTGGGCACAGAGGCTCTCCACATACTGTGAATACTGTTGCAACCTGGTGAAAGTGGGGCACACGAGCTCAGGTGAGGTGGACATGCATGCGTGCATTGGTGAATTAGCTGACGCAGTCAACCTGGCAGCCTCGCAGCTGAAATCTGCTCATTCAATTGGAGACTGAAACACAGGCACGCACAGCAGGATTGAGGATGCAGAGCTGTGCGATTGACACGTGACGTTAACAAATTGCAGCAGTGTGGCTGCTTAGAGATCATATGTTTGCTCATGAGGACACCATTCGTGGTTTGTATCATGGTAGGTTACTACCAACTGCTGCTCACTTGATCATTCCCTGCCAAGCATCCTCAGTAAAGAGGTCCCTGTCAACCAGCACTTGCAGAGCTGCAGCTTCATGGCTGCTCGGCAGGTGACTTCTGGGCCGACGGTGTTGTATATGCTGCTCATATCTTTGCTCAACCGTCGCCGTTTGACCTACTTCGACAGCTGCTTCTGCTGTTCTGCTTCCAAACACGTCGTTCGTGCTACCGACGCCAAACAGCGTTGACAGTGAAATGCACGTTGCAAGTCCTGCCGATACCAGCTGCCTAGCAGCATCACTGGCTGAAGTGCTTTTCTGTGGTGTCTGTGATGACCTGCAGATTACAGTTGCGCTGTGCCTGGCTGATTTCAAGTTGGCGCATGGTGGGGGTTGACGTGGCAGCAGCCTGCCTGACTGCATTTTCGCAGGAACAAATCAGAGTAACCCCTCATACATCATCACAACAAACGAGATCAGGCCTCAAGAGCGTTACACACGTCTGTACGGGAGAAAAGTGGGAGAATGGTCTACTCGTTAAGCTATATTTCTGCATCATATACACATTTCGGCAAAGAAACTTCGAACCAAGTGCTTTTGCACGGTACTACAAGGCCTCTACGTCAAGCGATGTCAACCAGGGCTGTCATTTGTTGTCACAAGAGTTCAAAGCGCAGGACTTCTCAGCTCGGTTGAACTGTATTGAAGCTGAATTATCATGGACAACAGTCGGGCTGTATTCTGCAGTTGCAGTCTATAGCTACTGTCCAGACACCTGAACTGACTCTTGCAGCAGACGGCTACACAATTGCTAACAGAGTGGACGAATACTCTGTCGATTCCAACGTTACATAACCCGCCAATAGAAAGTGCCAATGCCAGGCTCAGAAGGCATGGATTCAGTATTCACGACAACAGGGCCAAGGAAACCACCAACACAACCAAAGGCAAAAGACAGAGTAGTGTATGTAGCTAGTAGTTGCCAACCTGTACAGCCAGCACCCAGCTGTCAACCCGTACAGCCAGCACCAAGGCTCAAGCACAGCAATGATGGCCTTGATGCAATATTGAATGATGACATTCATGCCTGGGGCAGGCAAGACCACAGGCAACATACCCCTCGTTTGCTGTGCAGGTAATGCTAGTGATGGGTGGGTCAACAACAGTAGCTATTTTACCGATAACAGCGTGTCCCGTGCCAGGAGTAGCAGCCCTAGTAGCTGCAGCATGCATTCGCATTTGCATAAGTTCTTGGTCTACTAACGGTTGAGTTATGTTTGCTTTGCTGCCCTCCTGTCTTTTTCACATACACGCTGTGGACCAGCTGCTACTGCAAGTTGCCATGATCAGAGTAGCGCTGACTACAGAGGAAACCGGTTCTTGGAGCTGCAGCTTGCCCATGTTGACAAGTAGAGCTGCTGAAAATCACGCCCGACCTGAACGCAGTGCGACACAGAACTTCAAGCATATGCTTATGCTAGTGGGACGAGCAGCCTGTGATGTGATAATCAACTGCTGAGGCAGGTCAGACAAATTTACGGCTATGTGTTGCAACACTCCTCTGCCAATCCTGTCTATCAGCTGCTGCTGACCACGAGTTGCTCAGAACTGGAACTGATTCTGTTCTGTATGGCCCAGCTGATCCAGGTAGCTCTTCATGGCGTCACACATGGCCTTTGGCCCACAGGAGAGGACCATCACGTCTGCTGCTGGTGCTGGCAAGTGCTGCTGGATCATGTCCTTGGTGACAAAGCCTGATCCGCCTGACCAGTTGCTTGGCGGCGTGTTGAGCACATAGTACACGCTGAAACGACCAGGATGGTCAGCTGCAAGCTGGTCCAGTTCCTGCTTGATAAGAATGTCATCTGCAGTGAGCAACAGAAAGCAGAGAGCTAATTGATCAAGAGGTTTCACCGGCTTCCAGCATCACAGGCGAGTGCCAATGATACACAGCATCACGTACAGGAAAGAAGAGGTGCGAACCGTGGTACAATTGTTTCACTGATATTTTGATGATGTCTGAAGCGAGAATTGCCCCCTGCCACTATTCAGCCGGACACAAGCAGCAAGCGAGAGACACTTTCTGCTTGTATCCTACAACACAGACATGCATGGCTACTTGCAATCACTGACATACACATGCCTCATCACAACAAACCCAGCAGTGACCCACCTGCAGAGATGTTTCCGAATATGAGGCTGATCTTGGTGGTGTCTTTGGGGTCTTTCAGGATAGCAGCAGCCACCTGATACATGGGAGTAACTCCAGTGCCACCAGCAAGCATGCCTGCAACACAGCAAGCAGGGAAAAAGGGATTTCTTTACTTCATACTCTACTGTTCATCAGTCCCAGCTACAGCGTATTGCAGGATTGACTGCTGCAAATGGTTCAGTTCTGATGAGTGCACAGCAGTTGGCACTGCAACAGGCAGCAACACCTAGTTGGATCTGCAACACAGCCCTCAAAGTATGTGTGGATGCTCGCAGCAACCGTGTGATAGCGACAGCAGCGCTGACTGTCGCAAACTGCTTACCAATCGCCCTCTTCATGTTGCATGTGTACTGGAACCTGCCCCTAGGGCCCTTCATCAGCATGGTATCTCCAACCTTCATCTTGTCCATAATCTGGGTCATCTTGCCATTAGGATATACCTTGATGACGAACTCAACTGCACCCAAGGTGTCATCGTCTGTGACAGGGGTGTAAGGCCTGCATCAACCAGCAGCAGGTGGCTGTCGGATGGCCAGCTGTCTATGCTTACCACTGACAGTGACTGTTATTGACCTGTACACTGCCTCGTCTGGAAGCATCAGTCTAATGCTTCTGTTGGTTAGATGTTTGTCATATTGAGCAGGATGAAGCATGACCCATGGCACCACAGTATCACCACTGCAGTCACCTGTACACGTCTTTGCCGTCCGCATCCTTTGCAAGGAAAGTGATGTGTTGCCCTGTTGGCAAGCCCAGCCGCATCTTAGGATCCGGTAAGCTGAACACAAAGCGCTTGGTATTGTGTGTGAGCTGATCGATGCGCGTCAGCAGTAGCGGTTTGAACTGCTGAGGATCGAGGAAGGCCTTAGGCCCTGCAGACAGCTTGCTAGCTACCAACACTGAAACCAAGACAACTACTAGTGCTAATGCAATAGTGACATGGTTTGTCTGGGCTATTTCGAGTAGCCCCTGCACGTCCATTCTTCTTAGCGCCCGAGAGCACCGGCCGACCTAATTAGACAGGATTACCCACACCAAGCACACCAGTGCCTCCAAATCTTCACTAGAGCACAATCACACAGGGACGCCTGAAGCAGCCAAGAGTGTTATTGCTGGGTACAGCCTGGTGCCAGGTGGAACGTCACTCAGTGACTGCTGGAGGCCTGCCAGACTGGTTGTCTTTATAGCTTCTTTCAACCTCAGCGCTTTCTTTGACGCTTGCTACTTTGCTTGCTTCTCAATGGTTTATGTACAGTCTGTGCTGCAGCAGACACACTGCCGTCACCTTTGACCACTGCTACTGTAGCTAAGGTTGCCTTGCGTCTAACCACTGCGACCACTCCATTGCTGTCAACCTGTTGGCTGCTTGTTGTGGTACTGCAGTCTGATGCCCAGCTGCATACCGGACACTTGCTCTGGTCGTGCCGCTGTGCAGGACAGTGTTCACGTCCAAAGTATATCACCTGCAGGTGCACATCTCTCCTGCAACAAACAGATGCAGAAGAAGCAACAGACAGATGCAGCTCCGCCACAACCCTTTACAACTTAGACTCTAAAGTCTAAACCGGACGGGAGGTAGGTTGTTGCTGCAGAACAGTCTACAGCAGAATCAGCAGCAGTACTCGAACGTATATCCATTCCAGTCATTCCGGTGATGCATCCTGCAGCGCTGAGTGACACAATCAATCTGCTGCTCTGGTCAGCTGTATGCACGCCCTGCCCGGAACCTTACCAAGTGTGCTCTGGAAACAAGGCCTTCAGATCAGCTTCAGTCTGCTCAACACTCTTCCCGTTGCTCAAACCCCACCGTGTAGCTAACCGGTGTATGTGGGTGTCAACTGGGAACGCTGAATGACTACACAGCACAGTACAGTATGGTGGGTACACCATGCCTCACATGCAGGTAGCATGTGAAGCTGTTATCTCTCAAGGTCTGTGATGTGATTCTCATGATGCTGCCGAGAGTCCTGCAATATGAGGTAGCACCTTGGTGTACCGATCATGCAGTACCAGCTACATGCATTGTACAGTCACTGCAGATACTCAGTGTCTATATAGCACGCAAAGCTTACCCAAATGCTTGCGACATGACCACGCTTGCTGTCTTGTGCCCTACACCTGGTAGTGCCTCAAGCTCTGCGAAGGTTGATGGCACTTCACCATTGTGGCGCTCCAGCAATAGCTAGGCAGCAGACACAGCACAGCATCTTCGTTTACACTGGTATTCTGATAAGCATTGCAAGCATCTTGCTCTCAACGCTGGCGATATGCATAGTTGAAAGGTAAAGCAAGTCACAGTTGGTTCGAATGCAGACCGCTGAGTTGATCTTGACTGCCAAAACATTGATGCCTATAGCTCAGCTGCTGCTTGAGGGAAGCTGCTTACTTTGCTCATGTTGCTGAGGTTCTTGGCCTTGGTTGGTGCCAAGCCGATTGGTTGAATGATCTGCTGTATGTCAGCCACCTGTGTCATGGACAGAATTGTTGCTTGTTATGGCTGGTTGCTGAACAACACATCCTGCACAACAACTAGGCTAGCAGCAGCTCACAGCAATAGTAATCAGTCTGGTTTCGCACCAGTGATATTGCTGACTATTGTCCTCGAGACTGCTGTTGACATATGCAAGCATACCCATGCATCAAGCTCCTATCACACCCTCTTATCCCAATCACCTGCATTGCTGCCATTGCTGCTGCATCAGGCGCGACTTTGAACAGCTCCGGAGTGACCTGGTTGACCTTTAGGTCTGTTGTCTGTGCTGACAGTATAACAGCAACCAGCAGCTGAAAGGTGCTGCTGTGGTCCAGAGGGATAGGAGGGTTGGGGTACAGCTCATTCAACTGCTCTGCTATTCGCCTTGCCTTCGTCAGCAGGGACTCATTGACTGCACTCGCAACAACTCGCTGCCACTTGCTTGGTGTGGTCTTCTTCGCGCTAGGGGGGTCTGTACTTGTTACTGCAGCAGCCTTGGTTGGTGTTTTCTGTGGTGACATGATGCTCAGGTTTCCTTTCCTTGTAGCAGCGGTAGGCCAAAACTGTGTTAACCTTCGCTGCAGTGACCTGCGCAAGAGCATGCGCAGAGTTGATGTCGCCTGCGTTACGTTCACAGCAAGTCTCGCGCACTCACTTTCTGCTGTGCTGTCTGCTATGTCCGTGGTCACTGGAGTGTCTCGACTGTGCTGCCAGCAACAACGCATCAATGTGAATCACAACAATAGCATGCCTGTGTAGACCGTATTGACTGTACACGGTGTGACTTGCAGGACAGTGACTCTGTGTTATGACAAGCTGGTCCCGGTTCAAACTGCAGACAACGGTGTAGGCGCAGCATTCCATACTGCTCGTGCGGTCTACTGGTTTAGTGTGTAATCAGGTGTTCTCTGAATGAGCTCTGACACAAGGCTTGCGGTCAGCGACCTGGCTGCAGCTCACTACGCTGCTGCAGCTGCTTCTGATTCAATCAGATCAGTTTGGCTAGTAGCCAAACACACTGATCTTCAACTGATTGAAGCCCACATAGGTAAGTAAAATGCAAGTGTAACCTGTCCATAATGTAACAGGTTACAAGTTATTCTCCATATATCACCTTGCTATGAAAGATCCATGCAATGTCCCATGAAGCAGCAGAGGCCGACAGCTTGCTGCTTGCTACACGATACACTGACAAGTCAATCATCACTCGTCATGCTGACAACGGCTCTTGATACCAAGACATACATATCAGCTGCTACAGAGCCTTAGATAATTGGAAGAAATGGGCGTTACAGTACGAGCATGTCAGTCGGGTGTCACCAGGGCTTGGACTGGTAGCCCAGTACTAAACATGTCACACACCAGCTCAAAGTCATACCACACACTTGTTGACCTGGTTACACACAAGCACAACCCATCACTCAAATTCACAGCCTGCACTCTTGCCATCAACGCTTCTTCTGCAATCTCTTCTCCGTTATTGTTGCAATGGTGTTGAGATTGTTCATGAGAGCCAAGAATGAGAATATACAGCCACATATAAATGTTCCCCTCATACCCCTGAGATCACTTTGACTGCGCTCCTGCTCCAGCCAACCTTCAGGGTTCATCACAGCAGGCCACGTCTTCAAGGTCAGGTCAACACCAATATACAGCTGCCAACCTTGTAGGACTGAGAGCACAAGAGGACAACAACAGCAGTAGCATCATGCTGGATTTTAGACATTGCTTTGGTGTGCAGGTAATATACATGCTGAGTAAAATGTACACCTCTGCAGGAGAGATAATGCATGCAGCGCCTCTGGTGCAGGTCCAGTGAGTATGTTGTAACTTGGTCCTATGCAGGTCATGGTTTGCTGCAGTGGTGTTTACTTACTAAACAGCAAAGGGTACAAGACCATGAGTTGTCCAGTGCTACCGCTGCTTTCTCCACTGACCACATCCATGGCACTATTCTTGCCCAGGGCAATACGCGTGTACATCCGCCTTTTCTGATACCTGTTCTGCACGTACATCACAGCCGCCTGGAAGGCACTCCACAACATAAAGTTCTCCGCGAAGTAGTACACAGCTGCAAAAGACATTCACACAGAAGCTGGAGCTGAGTCAAGCTAATGCGATCCAAGCAGGTGCTGGCGATGGTCACTGCTTGCGAACCCCGGACAGTTGCCTGTAGTGCCTTATGCTCAACTGCACAGCTGGTTAGCCTACAGGTTGTTTGATGTAACAAGTGTCAGTTTGTGGCTCTGCTGCAGCACGATGCTTCACTGCATGCACAGTTGACAGGTGGGTGTGCTACTTACTGGGGCTGCTAATGGGAAGCGCTAGCATTAACAGTGAGCCCAAGGCACTCCACATGTGATGACTGATCCACCAGCTGCGGATGTGGCTGCCATTCACCAACAGGACACACTCTCGTAAGGCCATGGCCACGTAGAAGTAGCAGAGCCAAGCGAAGTATATCTGCAGGCCTGCAGGAATGAGTTTGGCATATGTTGACAAAACCAGCATATCATGGATTTGTGAGCGTGCAGCAAAACCTGCAGTTAGTGCACTGGGCAGCAAGCGCAATTCATAATTCACTATGTACAGCTTCCAACTAGGTGCACCGCTGATGCAGTCTGCCTCAGGCATACAAAAGCATTCTTGCAGTGGCAGCACCACCTACCTGTAAGGAGTGCAGGTGTGAGAGTCATGTGATCCTGACCACCCTCAGTCACGTGATCAGCACGCTTCATGCCAAGATATAACATCATGGGCATTGTAGCCATCACATACACGGCTTTGTTGCGGAAGGCATGATACTCCTCCCTGATGCCAACCGCCTGGTCCCGGCGGATCGCCACCAGGCTGACCTTGTCGCCCAGAAGGTAGGATAGCAACCGAGGCATTTTTGGGTTGCATAGACGCCGTCTGGTGACAAAAACAAACGACAGGCATTACAAATGAAGAGCAGATGGTGAATAGGCTGTTGCAAGTTGAAGTCTCAAAGGGCACAGGCACCAACATGCTGCAATAACAAGCAGTGTTCACAGAACACAGGTGTCTACCACTGCATGAACAACCCCAAGCCACACGAAAGAAACAGCTACCACTCACAAATCACCTCCGGGTCCCACGCCATTGATAGTAGCTGTTGCCTCTGCCAACAGCTGCAGGATCTGCTGCTGTTCATTCTTACTCTTGACGTTAGATACAGCCTTCTCCAAGCTGTAGAGGTTGGCTTGCAGTGACTTCACCTATAGAACAATACCAACCATGCTGTCACTTCAATAGGCTGATGCGCGCAATAACGAGCCCGCAAATCAAACTCACCTCTACAGCAAAGGTATCCTGCTCTCCAACTAGCCTCTTTGCATATACACTGACCCTGTTGCTCAGGGCTCGACTGCATTGACGTGTTTGGGGTGAGAACATCTGGTGCAAGATGCATAGGCAACACACAACCCTGCTGCCTGTCACCGACCATTTATTCACCAGCTCCTCGGCATCCTGTACCGATGCTGTCGTAGTTGTCACTGATGTGGTCGGCATAATGCTGTACGTAGCTTGATTTTCACGATATTCTCAGCGGATAACACACAGACAGAGCACAGACAATGATCCTATGCACTCTCAACCATCTCGCAAAGTGTGAGCCTGCTTTGATCCTTTCAGACCATCTCTCAGCAAATGATGGGGTGTACTACACGACACGTTTCGTGCATAACAGCAGCAGTATACCTGTTTCAAGGTAGCACTCTCTGTACGCAGGTTGTTCACTGACGACCCATGTACCCTGTACTGACAGAGTGACAAGTGTGACACCCTGGCCTTTCATGGCTGTGATGCAGCTTCAAAGGGTGCAATGTAGTCCCCTTGACAGCAAAAGGTTGTTCATTTGGACCAGATTAGTCTGGTGTTGCCCACACAACTGCTGTCACACATCCAGGTTGCACATCCAATTTACAGGGTCACCCTCACGGTGAGTAACGCCGTTACGAGTCGTGGGCCACTTTGCTGAAAAGAGCCATCATAGGTTGACTCGACACGGTCTGCGCTGCTCTTGCATACACCTGTTGCGCGTGCCAGCCTGCTGACTAAGCTACATGTAGTACCCCACACATAGACAGCTTCGAGCAGCTTCAGCAGTGAAGCACCGTGTTGGGGCCTCATGGGCATCATCCATGATTGCATTCACATTGTTGTACGAGCCGAACTCTCGTTTACAAGTGCGAGCTATGCATGGAGTCTGCGCTGCAAACAGTGACTGCAAGCTCCACTCTAAATCAACCCACAACCAGAAATCTGACCCAAAAAACCAAGGACCGAACTTGGTCAGAACCCCGAGGGGTGATCCCACCATGGATCCTGTGGTACAGATATCCACAAAATGTGCATACTCATTAGAGCTACGCTTGGGGCAACATTCAGCACACCCTGTTGTACAAACAGACAACGGATGCTCATCCCCATCTGGCCTGCTGACACTGCTTGTTGACACAGTACCGCACATTTGCCATACTGTGATCATGAACTATGCCATAGGCTGCCATAGGTAGCTTGTGTACAGATCAATCCACACTCGCTCTTGTGGGCGTAGTATACAGAACAAATAACAGTTGGCGATGGAACTACAATGCATGGCATCCGAGGGGATGCTGCCAGATTGCCTTCCGCAATGCATTCTATCCTACTTCCGACACTGCAACCACCCTCATACCTAAACAAAGTACAGAGCCAGATTCTTCAAAGACCGGGTCCTGGCTGCATGAAGATGTTGTGTGGTATGCCAGGAGCTTGTCCTGTGAAACAAGGACTGGTGGACATATGCATTACTCCGTTCTGCATCTGCATTGCATCCGCACTGATCACATGACTGTGCTGCTGTTGTAGTTGCTGATGAAGCTGATGCTGAAACTGCTGATGCTGTTGCTGCTGCTGTTGTTGGATGTGCTGATGTTGATCATCCATAGCCCCTGACCTGGCACGCAGGGCTGGGCTCGCACCACCTGACATCTGACGGCTTGGCTGCTTGGGTTGATGTGCTTCTTGACCATCGTCTGTAGCCCCTGCTACACCTGAGCATTGATAGAAAAGCACAGACAACTTGCCATGAGCGCAGCACCGGCCAACACCTACTGCTGCAGTGCAGGACAGTGCAGGCAGCGCAGCGTGTCCAAGGATGCATACACAAGTTTGTTTGTTGCCAGATGAACGGTAACTCGACAATTCGGCCTGAAAGCAGTGCAAATGGGAGATGCAGAGATGCTGCTACGTCCTGCTGACCTGGTGCGCCAAATGGCATCAACATCTGCAGCTGGGGAGCTGTGGCCTCCTGGTGGTCAGCATTCTGCATACAGGCAGCAAGTCATGGTGCTGGCTACAGGTATGAAACGGAGGACGACACCACAAGACCAAGGACGAGAGATGAGATAAGCACCGGTGCGGTCACACCCCTTACTGGAGGCCTACCTCGTACTCGTGCTGCAGGAACTGAACCAGTGCTGCCTTGGATATCTGTTCGGCCCCACCACCCTCACGTAGCACGAAGTTCAGCACTTTCTCCTGTGGGAAGGAGTACATTTCGGTCTTTGAGCTGCGCCAGCAGCGAACCCAACGCTGCAAGTAGCCAGTCTTACCAAAGTGGCCCTCGATGCCGCTGCCGCAACCCGGCGTTGTTGCTGCACTCCTTGAGTATAGAGTTGGCTGACAGCATTGGCAGCTGTAACAAAAGAGCTATACATCGTTCGCTCTACGTCCAAATCCAGTTCAACTTTTCGTTTCTTCCCCATGCTGTGTCCCACGTGGGTAGCGAACGACAAGCTCCTTTACGAGACTAAGCAAGTATGTTCAACATCATCCTGCGCACTGCCTGCGCATGGTGCGTGCTAGTCGTTGGACAGACGAAATCACAGCAACCGGGGTGCGAAGTCCGTGTTGCAACTTGCAAATACTGGAATGCAAACAGCATGCTTTGGTGTCGCTCTGTGCCAACTTACATGGCTTGAACATGCCAGCAGAATGGACCCAGACTCTGTCATAACAGTTGACAAGGAGGGAGGCAGGCAGGCACACCAGGAGTGCCGGGCACGCCTTGCTGTCTGCTTTGTCGTGAGTTTGTGGTTGAAATGTTGATAACGTCATAAAGTTCTGTACTGTTGCTTGCTAAGCGCAAGAGCAGCCGTGCCAATGGAGGAAGGTGTGGTTTGGCAATCACTTGAGTGGAAAGATGGAACAAAGTGGGTATGCTCTCCCATACCGTATGCCTGCAGCTTCAGCGGTTATGCTGAACCGTACAAGATTTCTTACTTGCTATAGGTACTCGGGACTCACCAAGAACGGCAGAATGCACTCCCATGGGGTCCTCACATTTCCAAACAAGGATAGGTAACACTGCCACCTGCCACCTGTGCTGTAATGGCTTGACCAGCTCATCACTGCTAGAGCTTCTGCGGTACATCATTTCAATGCAATGACAGCTGACAGATCAGTCGTAACTGTTGACGGATGTTGCGTTGGCATGAGACGTGACATGGCTGCGTACAGATATGAGGGCATGTTTGAGGACGGCAAGATGCATGGTGCTGGTGTGTATGTCTGGAAGTCCGGGATGTAAGTATCTGGCTCTAGAAGGTTTGACATGCTGTGACAGATGCAACAGTTGCTTACCTTGAGTATGCCTCAACCATCTACGGCTGTCTGCGGACTGTCTTGCAGCTCAAACTCAGGCTGGCAGTGGGTCAAATTCTGCCCTGCTACACTTACATAGTATCAGCTATATACAGGACATGCAGCAGCTGTGTGCAGCTTCTGACTCAGCTGTTTGGAGGTTTGTTGCTGCATCCTGGCCCATCAAATGAGTGCACTTACTGCATGACGGTCCTGCTGTTCTGTATTGTCCAGGGTATACAGGGGAGACTGGCAGCAGGGACTGATGCACGGCTGTGGGACATGTATATGGAAGGAGCCTCCTGATGGCGTACGAGCTGTGGAGGGAAAGTTTGTTGGAGACGACTATGTCGGTGACATAATGCCCTGCAGTGCTGATGATGCAACAGACAGCGCAGTGGATGCAGACATGGCTGCATTCCAAGCTAGATCATTTCAGGTATGTCTGCGGGTGGAGTTACAGCTAGAGCTAAGTTGAGATCATCTGCATGTAGCGACGGTTGCCAGAGCGGCTCATGCAATAGTCAGTTATTTCAGGGAGCTGAAGCAGGGTTACTACTAAAGAGGTTGCAGCCTGGCAGCTGCCAACCACTGTCAATGGCTCTTCTCATCATCCATCAGCAACAAAGGCTACAGGTACAGAGCAGTCTCTCTTGCAAGCTTTCTCTGACTTGGAGATTCTGTCTGTATTGCAGTGGTGGGGCAAGAGTGATAGATCACAGCAGCAGAACAGGCAGCGACATCAGCAGCAGCCACCTCCAGTACAGCAGAGTGTATCAGGAACCAAAGCCAATTTCAATCACAGCAGCAGGCATACAGGAACAGAAAGTCGCAGTCTACAGGTGGATGATAGACAGGAGCAGCGCTTGGTGGGACTGCTACAGCGGTTAGCCACTGATAGAGCACAGGTCAACGGCAGAGGTTCCAAGGAGTAGGCAGCAGAACCTGTCGTTCCGTCAAGCAGTTGCCTCTGGTCCTTCTGGTTGATACTGCTCATACAGCAACTGGCCTCTGTCGGCAGAGCTGTGCGCACGGATGCCTTTCCTTCTCAAAAATGCAGAGGTGTTGCAACAAGACAGAGAGGGAGCTCTGCAGCCTGCTAGGGTAGCCGCTTTGCAGTTCTACATTGCTCTGGGGGCAATTTATTGCGTGGTCACTGCATGCATGTTGCCAACGCAGTGCGTTACACCGCAAGTACGCCGAGAATGCAGTCTTACAAGGGAACCAAGGCGTACTTGTTAACAGTCACTGGTAGTCCCTTCCTGACAATGACAGCCCGGCATCTTGCAGTCCTTACCTGATGGGCGATGCAGTGTGTGCGCAGCTTCAGGTGCACCACAAGCGTTTTACACACATCCAATGCCGCCTAGCTGGTAATAAGCGTCTGGTGATGAATGCGCGTACAAGTCATATCGCAGAGCAGAGGCCCAGTATCTTCTCACGGATTGGAACAGGCTGCAGTAAACACCTGAGAAAACGCTGTGACAAAATCAAGGAAAGCTGTACGATCGTCACGCATGCAGTCAGAACCGCTCAGCCTTGTGTTGTGTTCACCACTACTGATGACTCTACTGGCCACTCATTGCAGGAGCTAGCGGTGGAGGTGATAGTCGAAAACCAGCATCTAATATCGTTGATATCGTTGATAAACTTGATAATTCTCGGTTAATCGCAGGTCAAACAGCAGCTGTCATTGGAAGCTATTGTCATAACTCCACATGTGGTCAAAGCTGGCAAGGGGAGCACTGCATCGCCGGGTGCAGCTCAGCATCGGTTCTCTTTCGACAAGGAGCTGGAGTTACTGCCTCAGCGTCAGTCAGGAGTGTACCATGTGGCTGGTGCTACAGCAGCTGATTGTGTGTTGTGCGCTGTTGATGGCAAGGCTGGGCTGTTAGCTGCTCTGGGTCTCACAGCAGCTCTGGTGGTAGTAGGTGTTCACAGGGGACATGCACTTAGTGCAGGTGATGAAGTCGGTGTACGATGTTGTTGTTGCAGTGTCATTCTGTTGAGTAGAGCAATGATAAGTGCATTCCTTGCTTCTGGTTAACATCATACAGTGGCACAACACATTGACTGCCACCAGGGTGGACTATACATAGTGGTGCTAGCATGCAAATCAACACCCACAGATCCTTAAATATGCATGCTGTTATTGCTGGTATGCAGATGTAGACCTGAACCCAGCAGTGCTGGTTGCTCGTCAGGCATCACAGCTTGGCATTCCCAGCATTGCTACTTGCCTGGCAACAGAATCCACAGCAGCACCCACTCAGCCAGCTGCACAAGCAACACTGCATCTGATACAACAAGCCATTCGTTGCCTCAAGTCCACAAACAGCAGTTGGCCAGCGCCAGCTAACTACCCCAGAGCGCACTTTCCATTTCCCGAGCACGGCAGATGGGCACTGGGTAAAGAACTGCCACTGCCTCAAAACAGCAGCAGCAATGACAGCAAAGGCCTGTTTTGGCACACAGCGGACTGTTGGGCCCTTGGGGAGGACAGCAGCTGGGCAGGCAGCTACCACAGGGCACAACAAGTAGTTGGAAGCAGCAGCCACAAAAACAGCAGCAGGTCTGCGGCACAAGCAGCAAGCATATTGCAGAGAGCCTTCGCAGATGCTGACATCATGTTGTGCGTCAATGTGCCGCCCAATTGGCAGCAGATTGAAGGTGGAGACGTGACAAGCAGTTCCAAGCGATTTGCAAGCACCAGACCTGGGGTGTTGTGGCATTGTTACCAGGTGCAGGCTGATGCATCTATCCCTTTGACACAGCAACATGAGCAGCTGCACAGTATGACAGCAGTCTGCAGTGCTCCACAAGATACCAAGCATGATGCAGCCATTGGCAGGTGGGAGGCAGCTGGCATGAGGCTTCGTGGCACCAGCTGGCAGAGCACAACAGCTGACTTGTACGGCCGCAGCTTGCCCAGCACCAGCTTCACAGGCTCACAGACAGTCGCAACAGGAGCCTTTGTAGCACAAGACAACACAGACAAGATTATTACTTGGATGAAGGCGGATGCACAGCCTTCAGCAAGGCAGATACCAAGCGTATTCACACTCAGTAAGGGCACAATCCTCAATGATCATGCAACAGCGGGTGACGTAGAGGCTGTCTTTGATGGCAAAGCAGCAGTCAGCACTCTACAGACATGGCCTGTTGGGCACCCTCTCAGTCTACGTGACGATGTGATGGCTGCATCGTTGGAAGAGGATGATGGAGGTTTGCCACTCTGGCTGACCATGACATCAAGCTGAGTCATCAGGGCCTGGAGCACATGCCTGGAGTCTGGCGGCACAGGGCGGCGATGTACTTTCCTCGAGATAGTGCACGTCGGTGGTACCACCGACCGGTTGACACGATGATTGAGTCTGCGAGTGACCGTCAGCGATAGCTTGCATTCTTTGATCTTTTCAACCTTGACTGCTATTGAAGAAGTAGAGAGTAAACCAACCGCTCCGGCCTTCCATCCCGGCCGGCCTTGCCTACCGTAGTGAGAAAATGACTGTTTACGGGGTGACTCTGCCCATGTGGGGTGAATTGGTGCACGGAAATGATCACGTATTCTCGGTTAACCTCGAATGTCGCACTCCTAGCTTCGGAATTTCGAAAAATCCTTTTCACGTTCAACCGTTGAAACAGTGTTTTGCAACTGTCACACCTGAGTTGACTTCTCTTGAAGGTGGCTCAACAACTCACTTGTGGAACCCACCAGGGGATCAGAGAGAGCTTGCAATGAACTGGACTCTGCATGATGCTGCTGCCAGCTGTTTGATCACTCGAAGGTGCATCTCATTCCCATTACGTATACAGTGTAGTATCGCTTACAACTTGCAAGCCAGGTCAGCACCCCACAACACACTGTTGACTCTCACGGAGAGGGTAACTACTACTGACTGGCAACCGCATGCCATTTACATGCGACCCGACAACAAGCACTACCACTGGTTGGTGATGAGTACAATACCAGGCTGGTATGACAGCAGATGTCATGAAGGCTGGTCCCACTTTGACCTTGCTGGAGGCTTTGGCACTGCTGCAGCTGCAGCCTTAGGTGCTGTTGGAACATTAGACGACCTTGGAGCCAACTTGTAACCCGCTGTCGCAGCTGCTGCTTTCTTGTGCTTGGCTGTCTCTGCCTTCCGCTTATCCACATAGCTGTCCACCAGATCAGCAACCTTCTTGGCTCTCTTGCCAGTCACAAAACCACCCTGTCCAGACTCAAGAGCAGTGGTGTTTTTGAGCACCTTCTCCTGGACCTTCTGCAGAACCCACTTGCAGCCCTCTTGATCAAGATCTTTGGCTTGAAAGCGGGGTTTCAGGCGAGCCTAACAAGAACAACAAGCAGTCATAAGATGACATCAAGCAGTCAAAACCCTTCACAAACACATTAAGCTGCATTGCTTGGGCCGCTCAGCGTCAGCATGCTCAGATCAGTCGAGTGTGCAGTAAGCGTAAAGCTGGCTCAATCTCTAGCTGTACAGGCACAGACATGTCCCATAGGCACACAGCAGAAACCATCTATGAAGGTTGACAAAACTGTAGACCAAAAGAGGGTGTTGGCAGCAACGAGTTGCACCGGCTATCACCAAATACCTAAATCTGGCACTTGAGACATGCTGTCAGTGCAGCCTCACTGGGACATCAGTGCAACCTCACCTTGATGTACTCTCTCAGCTCCTTGGTAGCAGCCTCCTTGCCATCACCGCCATCACCACCCTGCTGCTGCCTGCCACCCCCTGACGCATCATGCTGACGCTGCTGTTGATCATGGTGGTGTTTCCTGCGCTTTGCCATCCCCTGCTGCTCTAGGAGCTCATCCTCAGCATCCTGCTGCTGCCTCTTGGCCACCTTCTTGTACTCACCGAATGAGTCAAACCGCACTTTCCCTACTTGCGGTACTGCTGGCTCCTGCTGCATGGCAGCTAGTAGCGCAGCCTCACGTTCAGCCTGCACTTGACAAGTAGAGC